>JAQHUG010000162.1:447824-511708 GCA_028555095.1 Dicrostonyx torquatus
CAAAAAAAAAAAAAAAAAAGAACTTCAGAAATCTGGACACTTTTGTAGAAATGGGCTCTGGGACCCGCTGTGCTTTTCTTGAGTGGTGAAAGCAATAGGTCAGAGTTCTACCAGGGACCAGTATCCTGTCTCTTAAATGAGAGAGAGAGAGAGAGAGAGAGAGAGAGAGAGAGAGAGAGAGAGAGAGAAGAAACTTGTTATCCAGGCTTGGTGACAAATTCTTGTATACCCAGGGACTCGGCACGAGGTGAGGGGCTGGAGGGCAGTTAGGGCACACAGGGACGCACTGTTTCAAGATAAAACCTGGGCTGAGGATGCAGCTCTGCAGAAGAGCTCTTGAGTAGCATACACAGCCCTTTTCCCTGTTGCACTCCGATCAGATCTCCTATTTCTTGGTCTTGTACCAAAACACGAGCATTCTGAGTACAGACTGTGTGTTTCTGAGGCAGTCAAGGTGCAGAACAGGTCTGGAAGAAGTCACATCTCAGCTCTGTCACCCAGTGACTACAGACCCCAGCTTAGCTTCTTAGCCGGGCCAATTCAGCCAGCATTCGGGGCATTGGCTGCCATCCTTGGGCACATGTTCATGGAACTGTTTGGGTTTTTTTGTTTTGTTTTTGTTTTACATTTATTTTGCACATTTGGCAGGGGTTGCATGTGTCACAGTGCCCAGGTCTGAGGACAACTTAGTTGGCTCCCTCCTTCCACCATGTGGGTTGCAGGGATCAGACCCAGGTTGTCAGGTTTGTAGCAAGTGCCTTCAGCCGCTGCATCCTCTGGCCAGCCCTCTGCTGTTCCGCCATCCTGCATTGCGGCACCCTGCCACTCACTCATGTCCTAAATGACCTCAGAGGTGCTTTTGACTTTTTAAATTTTTCTTTTTGTGTATTATTGGTGCCTCTCACATTTGTGTTTGGGGTTATCTGCTGTCACTTACTACCGGAGCTATTCCTTATGCTAGTATTTAGCATGATCCTGAGAAGCATGTAACAGCATCATTGGGATCATATTTGAATGTAGATACATACTGGTTACCGGGGAATTCTGGACTTTGGTGCATTTTAACTCGTAGAACTGACTAATTGGCTTTCATTTCCCCAATAGCTGCTTCTTCAGTAAATGGTCTTCCATAATAATTTGGCCCTGAAGTGTGGATAGGTTGCTATGCATTAGTTTTCATATGTTTCCTTTTACTGGATTAATTTTAACAAAAATCTTTCTAATAACAGGGACGTTGTGCATCTCTCGATGCTTGAAATACGGCATAAGATAGCAGAGCTGGAGACCAGCCTCAGCAGTGACCTTGCAGGTACACAGTTAATGTTTACATATGGGACTCATATGCCTGGTGGTTATTGTGAGTGAAATGGCACATATGGGGTAGTAGGACCAAGATTTCAATGCCGCTTTTTGGTATAGTAGTTTACAAGAAAGACTTCCATAGGGACACTTAAGAATGCGAAACCTCTGACCATATTTGTCTACTTTATAAGCTCGGAGTATTCATTAATATGCAAAGTTTAGCTGTGTCACATAAAAGTGTAATTTACTTAGCCAATAATAAAACTAATAATAATAATAAAGTCTCCTGTTTAGTCACAGCCATTTTATCTAAGGTTATAATGGTCTCTTCTAACCCCAGATATGTTATATGTATATGTTAGTTATTCCTGGCCCTGTGGGAACAGCCTGCAGCTCACTCACTCAGTAGTTACATGGACATGGCTAGCTGGACTGTCCTCAAGGGCCTGTCTAGGTCTGGGAAATGGCTGAGGCAATGCGATGCCTAATTCCATTAGTAAAACATTGCTGAACAGAACAGAATGGTAATAGCTTTCTTGGGGAGGATGGAGGATGAGGCACAAAGTACCTAGGTCAGGATGGCAGGAGCTCCTTAGTCACTGGTCTAAAGCATAAAGTAAATGGGCGTAAGTACCCCTACCCCCGTGTTTACTAGATCTAGAGACTCTCAGGCAGGCAGGTGCTGTTCTCCCCAGTTATTAAAAAACGGGATTCAGGAATTTCAATTACTTCTCAGGTCACACGGTTGAGACAAAAACCTACCATTACTACTGCCGCCACCATGACCGCACTTACCATGTCAGCACACAGGACAGTTCCGGTTACGTGGTACAGTGTAGCAAAGCACCCTCTAACCCAGCGGCTTAAAACCAGTTACAATCGGGTGGTTGGTGGGTTCACCCATGCTTGTTGATTGGGGTCTCTGTGGTTGCAGCCCAGCGCTGCCCCTGGGGTTCAGTCATCTGAAGGTTCAAATGGGCTGGCGTTCAAGATCACTGCTGTGCATCTATCTTCCTGTCTCACAGAGTACAGCCCTGAGCAAGTATTCTAAATGGCAGGCATAGGAGTTCTGGGCCAGTGAGAGGATACTTCCAGAAGGGTGTGTGGTTAGAGCCACTGTGTTCCATCGGTGTAAACAGTCATGGATTCGAGAGACGGAAGACAGTTGCAGTGTGTCATGGTCCTATTGCAGGCTGGGACTGAAACGTAGAAGCACAGCTTCTTAGAGAAACCTTGGGCTCAGCCAGTACCAAAGGGAAGGCCACATTTCATTGTGACCTGTGTGATAGCATGTAGTATTTCAGTCATTTGCAGAATATAATTCACTGGCCTGGGGAGATGGCTCAGCTGCTAAGGGTACTTCCTGCTCTTCTAGAGGACCCAAGTTCAGCTTCCAGCACCCACATGCGGCAGCTACAACCACCGGTAACCATAGTTCCAAGGAATTAAACAGCCTCTTCTGGCCTCTTCATGTACCTTCATGCACATGAAATATACTCACACAACGCACATAAATACTGAAATGAAAATGCATATTGTTGGCCATTGGGTGTCCTAAACACAAAGCCATTTAGGGAGAATGCTGAGTGACCAGGAAGGGGACACAGCCTGCAGTGAGAGGCTGAGGTTCCCGAAGGAGACACATTGTGAAGGCTGCTGATACATTAACAAATCTGTATTTGTATTTCCTGAAGGAAATGTAAAGGTTCCAATTTTATTACTGTGTCAACCTTATAAGGTGATGACAGCTTTTGACAGCTGTGGTTACCCTTACTGTGTGAGTAATTCCTACACGCTCTCCAGTCCTTAGAACCCTACCGCCTGCCTCCCCTGCTCGTGTTCAGCTGCTGCCTTTACCCTCTTCTTCCAGGGAGAACGAGCAATTCTCCAAAGACTTCAGCGAAGTCTTCACCCTTGACTGCATCTGGCCCCACATCTCCCATCTTGCTCCTGGGTGGCCCGGCCTAATCCCCGTTAGCTCTTCATTTGTGTGTAATTCCTGTCTACCCTCACTGGTCAATGACAATACTCCAGAGCTAGGCCCCATTGCCCTTCATCATTTTCCTTTCTGCTCCAGTCATCCCCAGTGTATGCTGACTTGCTGAATTCACTTCATCTGAGGGACAACACACAGACGTCTTTGGATCAATTTTTTTTCTCTTCAGCTGGCTTCCCCTACACCTATGCAGCAATACCCTTCAAGACATAGTGTTTTCCTTTTTTCTTTTTTTCCTCTTTTTTTATTACTTTATAAATAACACAGTGTTTTTCTGTGTCTGCCCTACTCTTTCTTATCTTTATCTTATTTAATCTAATCCGTCTTGTAAATGGGTTAATTTACAGGTAAGAGAGCAAGCAAACATAGCCAGTTTCAAAACAGGCTCCTTGAAGCCCTTTGACCATGGCACCTATATGCAGAATGAGGCTTCACACAGTAGCGGCCTCTGAATTTCATCTCCAACCTCAGCAACGAGACTACAGAAAAGACACCTGCTCCTCAGTTTTGTTTGGTTTGGTTTGGTTTTTTCATCTGGAGACGGGAACTTTGGCTGCCTTTGAGGCTTGGGGACATTTCCCCTGAGGGGATGGAGGTGGGCAAAGATCCAGGTTTGCACAGTGAGTTCCTGATTGCCTCATTCACAATTGCGTTCACTGGTCAGAAGACTTGCCTCCAGTCACCTGGAACTCCTCATCAGGGTCACGAGTGACGCTGTGTGCACTCAGGCGTCCTCCCCTTGGCCTGTGCCCTCCATTGATTAGAAACCTATCTTTGAAACACTCTGTTCTCTTTGCCCTTGGCTTGTGACTCTTCCTTGTCCTCCTAAGTACTGGGCTCTGGCATTTCTCATCATCCAGACTACCTGGAAAAAAAAAACAAAAAAAAACCAACAAGACTTGAAACGCCCCAGCCTTCAGTTCTTTCTTCTTTAATCTTTGTAGCAAGTGTTGGGTCATTGTCCCTGTGAGAGTAGCGTTGACTAAGTTAGTTGGCCTCGGGGTGATTTGGCTGGGAGTGTACAGGTGCACAACTTTGACCAAATTACTTAGAGCCCTCTCTCCATGCTGGTGAGGAAGCACATCGCCCATAGGGTTGCGGACTAGATGGCTTCAGCTGTGTGCATGTAGTTCTTAGCTGCTATCCTGATAGTTCTCAACCTATGGGTCATGACCTCTTTAGGGTCCCGTATCAGTTATCCTGCATGTCAGATATTTACGAGTCATAGCAGTAGCAGAGTTACAGTTATGAAAATAACTTTATGGCTGGGAGGCACCGCAGCATGAGGAGGTGTAGTAAAGGGTCACAGCGTTCGGACGGCTGAGAACCACTGCTCTCTTCTATTCCATGGTTCCATGGTCGACATGTCTGGTTTGGTGACAATACCATGCAGTTTTTGTAGAGTTGTATAGTATAATTTGAGGCCATTTCTTACACCTCCAGCTTTCCTCTTTCCACTTAAAATTGCTGTGGCTTGCGGGCCTTTTTGCGCTTCCATGTGAATTTTCATTGTTTACTTATGTAAAGAATTTCCTTGGAATTTTGATGGGGATTGTGTTGAGTTTCCAGATCATGTTTATAGTATTATGATATACATCAAGTTTTACAATATTCTGCCCGTCATGAGTGCGGGAGGACTTCTGTGTCTTTAGTTTTGGTATTAAGGCTTTCATTGCAGCAGTCTTTCACCTCCTAGTTAGATTCATTCCTCGGATTTCTGGGTTTGTTTGGTTTTGAAGCTATTATGATTTTTCTAAAACTGGTTATTTTTCAGCAAGTTCATACCACTAATTAGAAATTGTATTAATTTTTGTCGGTTGATTTTGTATCCTGCTTCTTTGGTGAAGTGTTTATCGTGTCTGGGAGTTCTGAGGAGTCTGTAGGGTCCTGTAAGTCTAGGATTCTGTCAGCTTCAATATGTGCTAGCTTGACTTCTTCCTTGCCTCCCAGCACCTTTCACATTCTCTTTACATCCCTGGTGTTCCAGGGAGGGCTTTGTGCCCTTTGATAAATAAAAATAGAGAGGGGGAGAGAGGGAGGGAGCTGTCTGCGTCTAGTTGTAGAGGAGATGCTTTCTGCTTTTCTGCATCCAGCGCGGTTTTGACTGTGGCCTCTATTGTGTTGAGAAATGTCCTCTCTATGGGCAGTTTCTTTGGTGCTGTGGTGAAGGGGTGTTTTGCTTTGTCAAAGGTTTTTCCTGTGTCTATTGAGATGATCATGTGATTTCTATTCTTCAGTCTGGTCCTGTTGTTTTACACTCAATGATGTGCAGATGGTAATAACCATTCATTTCTTACCCCTGAGTCTGATGGGATGTCCTTGGCCATGAAACAAAACTTTGAAATACATTCTCAGCAGATGCCTAGCTGCCACCAATCCGAAAGCCAAGAATGTCACCAGAGAGTATCTGAGGTCTACACAGAATTCACCCCAATATTATATTTGGAAATACCTTAAGCCTTACTTAGTTCTTTAACTCATAAAATATTATGTAAACTCAAATGTGGCAGAATATGTTATTTGGGGCAACTTGAACCCATGTTTCTGGGCTGAGGGCACTCATATTTGGCTAAGAGTGAAGAGTGAAGCCTCATATACCCTTTGAGGTGAGAGCTGTGTTTTGTAGCCACAGCAGCATATAGTAAACTTAAGAACTATACTCATATAAATAAAAAAGTAAGCTATTTTGGGAGCATTCTTGTCTGGCTATAAAACTTCCATTGTCATGATGCAGATTGAGACAGATGGTTTCAGTCAGGTGGTCAGAAAGAGAATTCCATCTACTTGGGGCCAGTGGTGTCTCTTGGAAATATGTTTGGTAATTCAGGGCTTTGCCTTTCTTTCCTTCCTGGTGCTTTTGGTGCAGTGACTATGGGCTTCCGTTTGTGAAAGTGTGCATCTGGTGTTGGAAGAAGAGAGGGTGTGCGTCCAGGTGTTGGAAGGTGGGAGGGTGTGCGTCCTGGTGTTGGAAGGTGGGAGGATGTGTGTCCCAGTGTTGGAAGCCTGTACCTAGCAGTGCCAGTCTGGGATGGGGTTGTGTCCTGTTGACAGGGTGTAGCAGAGTTCGCTGTTTCCCTCATTCTCCTCAGACCCCAGCACTATCAGATTGCAAGCTTCATCTCAGATGTGCTAAATAGAAGTCGAAACACAAGCCATTGTTTTCCTTTCTACAAAGTCCAACTTCAAGGTTCTGGGCCTTGAAGTTGAACAAGGAACCATAAGCTGTGTTTGCCTACTCTCCATTCCCCAATACTGAGTGTGTTGGCCTTAGTAGCTAAAGGGTTTTAGTGAAAAAACAAAAAACTGCTTGAAGGATAAAAGAAAATACCTAAATATAGTACTGCTGCAGCTGAGTAGCTAAAAGGAGATACCGAGTCCTAGGAAACTGTGTCTAACTGCAGTTACATCATCTCTTAGCGACTTTCACCTTTTTTGCTTTGTTTGTTTGCTTTCGACACAAAGTATGTTATGTAGCCCTGTCTGGTCTGATACTCCCAGTGTATCAGGCCCAGCCTCCCAGTGCAGGGCTTAAAAATGTGTGCCATCATGACCAGCATTCGCCCTAACGTCTTGAGAATATCACGCAATCTCTCTGAGCCTTGATTTCCTCATTTGTAGAATGACTGACCTTTAAAATCTGAGGGCTACCGTTTTCGGTGTCGAAAGCACATACAGTGGTTAAGACTGACTTTAGACACTGGATGGTTACTGGTGCTGGGGGTTATGCAGAGATCTCAAGGGAAGAGCCAGGTTCCTGATACTCCCCATAGTAGAATACACTATAAGAAAATAGGAAGTACAGGATAAATGGGGGGGGCAGAGAACAAGGAAAATCAAGAGGTGCATGAGGCGCCAAAGCTGTGCTGAGTTCTGGTTGTGTGGTATCGTAAGGGTGGGTCTAATTCCAGCAGTCCAGGAAATCCTATCTTAGAGAGAAATAGCCCACTTGTCTTACTACTAAAGTCATGTAAATTGGAATTGGAGCTGGGCGGTGGTGGAGCACGCCTTTAATCCCAGCACTCGGGAGGCAGAGGCAGGTGGATCTTTGTGAGATCGAGACCACCCTGGTCTACAAGAGCTAGTTCCAGGACAGGCACCAAATGTACAGAGAAACCCTGTCTCGAAAAACCAAAAAAAAAAAAAATTTGGAATTGGTCCATATTTTACTGTGTATGTGTATGTGTGTATACATGTCGACGCAGGAGTGAGTCTAGGTGCACAGTGCTGTGTGTGCACATGCAGGAGAGAGGCCAACATTCCCATTTTCTTTGATCACATGCATCTTCTTTACCTATTTGCTAATTATTTAAGACAGGATCTATTTACTGAACCCAAAGGTCATATACATTTAGGGGAAACAAAACAAAACAAAAAACCTGCTTGAAGGAGAAAATACCTAAATATATTGCTACTGTAGCTGACAGGGTCTGCCTGTCTCTGCCCCACCCCCACCCACCTCTGTCCTCGTCTTTCTTAAGTGTGTGCCGAGATCTGAACTAAGTCCTCTTGTTGCACATCAGGCCCTTTATGGCCTGAACCACCTCCCAGCCGTGATTCGTTTTATTTTAATGAACAAGTAAGTGGCACTGGGGTGATCTTGTCCCCCCGCCCCCATTTTCGTTCAGGCAATGAATGGAAAGCCCGGTATGAGACCCAGCTGGAGCTGAATGACCAACTGGAAAAGCAAATCGTGTCTCTGAGAGAGAAAATGGAAAAGGTCCGTGGAAACCCTTCAGGTACAGGAGCTGCGATTCCCGTCCTGGGGAGCAGAGTAGGAAGTACGAATATAGCAACTATTCATTTTGTCTTTTTTTTTTTTTTTTGCAGATAGACTGTCTTCCATTCGTGCCTATGAAAGAATGCCGGTGGTAAGTAGAGGGCGGCCAATTGAAAAGAACCAAGGGAATAACATGCAGACATGTAAAGACTGAGACCCAACCCGAATAAAGTTCAGCGGAGCTGCACAAGAACCGAGCCCTTCAGGCTAGCCTGCCCCGTACAAGCTGGGCTGGGGTGAATGCAGGGAAGAACAGCCGAGCGGGCTGGGAACTTACAGGTACCTGCCTCTCACCCTGTAAGGAGCCCGCTGAACACCGAGTACCGTCTTCTACATGTCTAAACCGTGTTCATTCTGTTTCCACATCAACCCAGATCATGTAGACGGAGCTGTGTACACAGGAACATACCCAGATACAGAAGGACACACAAAAGCAGCAGAGCGGCCAAGGTTGCCCTGTGACGACACAAAACTTCACTGGGCCTTCTCATCCCTTCTTCTCGAGGTTGCCCTCGCATTCTTCCTCTTTTTAATGTTCCTGTCATCCTGGATGAATTCTTTTCTACTCATTTGAATTTATCCTTAAAAATGTAGAAAAGCTCCAGGTGAAAGCTGAGAGAGAGAGAGAGAGAGAGAGAGAGAGAGAGAGAGAGAGAGAGAGAGAGAGAGAGAGAGAGAGAATGAAAGACTGGGAGTGGGCGGAGCTTCTCTTAAAGGGGTCTTTGCATCTAGGACCCTGTGCTGGCTAGGGCACCGCCTGAGCACATCCTGCCAGATGACAAGGCAGGCTAGCACAATGCCTGACTCCTAACACCAAGTCATGACTCTCGCTGAGTCCTTGCTGCTGAGAGACAGACTCCCCTCAGAGCCCGTGCTGAATTTTCACTTGAAAAAGAACTCAGACAAGAGCATAGAGATATGCTGAAAGAAAAAAGATACTCTGGAGGGGGAAGAGTGTTAATTTAATACTCCGCTGAATTTGCAGGATTCCATCATTGTGATTGTAATTTGTCTTTAATTAAACGCGCAAGGTACACAGATGAATCTCCTACTGTTTATCTCAGTCTCAAGACACCAAGTAAGATAAAGCCGAATGTCCTTTACAGCAGAGGTGACACTGAGTGCAGAGAGGCTGTCCACCCTGTGGAAGAGGGAGCTAGTCTTAGCTTATCCTCTCCCATCCGCCATGCAGTGCTAACTGCTCCTCAGAGCCAACAAGCGTGTTTTGAGCAGGTACAGGCAGAGCACTCTGTGAATGCACAGGTTTCTGGGGACCCTGCAAACAGATGGATGTTTTCCTTGGGGTAACTGCCGTCCCTTAATGACCAACACAGAGAAACTTCACATTTTTGTTAATGACAAATGGAGGAGAAATTAGTCTGTTTGGCTTCATCTCTGTCATCTCTGACCTCTCAATACGCATGCCTTGGAAGGGCAGGAAAATATCTCTCCCTCCTGGGTCTGAAACAGGAAAACCCAGGTTTTCTCCTCTGTGGCGGCTCACACTGCCCTCTTGTGGATTTTTTAGACATGGCTGCTATAGCTAGTTTAAGTGCCCATCCTTAGTTACAGGTAGCCTTTTAATAGGACCCATGGTAAAGTGTGACCTACAAAATCCTCCCTACAGAAGCAAAATCTCTGGTTTCCTGCTTCTTCATGCCTGGAACCTGCCCTCAGAAAGATTCTGTAGCTCACATCGGAAACATTTAATGTTTATGTCTTTTAGTAACATAGAGAAATTTTCTGAGCCGCAGGGACTGGGAATCTAGCAACAAGGAGCAAGAAACAGAGCCTTGTTTGTGGAAGTATCTCACCAAGGACTGAGGAGCAAGCACAGAGATCCGAGTGTTGTTGATCCAGTCCCAAGCTCACAAAGGGATGGGAGGTGTTGGATTCCCTGGGGACTGGAGTTTGAGGCAGTTGTGAGCCTCCTGATGTGGGTTCTGGGAACCAGGAGTGGGTCGTCTACAAGAGCACAAAAGGCTTTTAACCCCCAAGCGTCTCTGCATCCCAGGTTCAGTCCATCTTTGTTGTGGACCATCAGGCTGTAGGTCTGCCTCCACAGCCGTACTCACAGTTGATGGCCGTTGGTTTGAACGCTAATGTGGTTTCTTCAGCCTTATTGATGCCCACACGTATACTGTGTATAAAGTGCGTAGAGCTGGTGTGAGAATTGTATCATGAAAGATTGCTGAAGGGATCTTGGATTCTGAGAAGCAGGATATAGAATTCCCATTGTCTGCCTGACTGTGGTGGGCCTGTGATCAACCCATGTACCCCCTAATTTGGATTCTCCCCAAAGAACAAAACAGTTTGCTCATAGGCAGGTGCATAGCTTCAAACCAGAGAGAAAAGATGGCCATGTGATACATATATGTAATAAGCAGTGTTCACAAGGGGGCACTTGTAGGCTCAGTGTGAAGAATCTTCATTTTTCCATCAGAGCTGGTGTTGTCTGGGGGCTGCCATGAATTAAGTCAGTTAACTAAGCCCTGTAGCCATTTTTCTCTCTTAAAACCCCGTGGGATGTTCTAGCTTGCAGCTCCCCGCCCCTGCCTATTATTGCTGATGTTGAAGTCACGTTAGTTTTGAGAGAGACCACAGGTGACTCTTCCTTTCTGTCTGTTATGGTGGAGCAGGACTTTCCCCTCTTATTTAACTCTGACGTCTGTTTTACTGCATGTATGTAAACATGGCCCCCTGGAGCTTCTTGTCCTCACCTCCTTTCAATCTAGCAACCTTCTGAAAGCAAGAGATCAGTTAGAGTGCGAAGAAGCAACTGTTGTCAAAAGCAGGTCTTTGATAGAAGTGTGAAATCTGTGTCTTTTCTAAGGATTGGCTTCCAGAGCACCTCTAGCTACGTCTTCACTGGATGACTTGTTTGGCTTGTGGCTGTTGATTTATGCAGAGGATAACTGGCTGCTTGGGGAGACCAGGAGCATTACACTGTGTCTGCTGTGGCTTGGAAGTGGTGCAGGGTTTGCCCCCCTGATAAAAATAATCACTTTCCTAATACTCAGTTACTTTGTCATCAGTAAAAAGAAAGAATACAAATCCAGAATGGACTTAAAGTTATTTAACAATAATTTAGTACTTTTAAAGTTTTTTTTTCTGTATACAGTCATTTTTCTGTGCTGGTCTAGACTCTAGGATATTTGATGATGGTAGTGTTCTAGGGAAATCCCGATGAGTTCTTGTCTTCTCCAATGTGTAGTTAACATGACTGCTGATCTAATTCCCATGAGACTGCCACAGCAAACCTTCCTGTCTGAGCCATACTATAATTTTAAAGCATGTCGTGTGTGTGATACACAGCTCAAAACAGGGAAGAAAGATGCAGCCCAGGAATCGTGGCTCACACAGCTGCTGCCACTGTGGGCACAGTGCTGAGGTTGACCCGAAAACGTGGATGCCTTGGTCTGTGTGGCCCTGCCACGGAGCGGACAGGAGATGGCAGGAAGTCAGGGCAATACCGCCCAACCTCCAGCTGGTCTGTAGCTGCTGCTTAGTACATGAGATGAGTGCCCAGCCAACCAGAAAAAAAACAATACAATTCAAGCATGATTTATTTAAGAGTCCTAGTTTGGATGTAAATTGTCCACTGGTCCCGAAATGCCCACAGTGTCGTACTTCTCAAGTGTGCTGGAGTAGAACGGTCCATTCTACCCAAGACTTTCTGCTGTGGAGCAAGCGAGGGAGGTGAAGGCAGAGTTGTCTAGCCCCTGGTCTCTGCCAGAACTTTTTTTTTAAGTGTAAGACTTTAGTTTATCTTTTTTTTTTTAAATCACTTTTATACGCACTCCCTTTCCCAACGCACACTCTATTTCCTGGTCTTAAAAATTCATAAACTACTCTCATCTATTCAAAACCAATAGCCAATGCAAAATTGAAAATCATGCTTAGTGCCATTTGAAAATGAATTTATTAGGACACAAATTGTGTACGTAAAGCCAAACGGCTGTTGGCGAAGGTGAAGAGTCCAGTAAGGATTCCAAACAGACGTCCAGGGCTCTGCTTTTAGATTTCACTGTGACATCTGGTAGCAGAGAAATGAGCACTGATACTTGCTGCCTGGAGGACAAAAGTTCATAGGCAAGAGACCTAAGGACATAGCTGAAGGCCCCGTCTTCATATGAGACAGTTGAAGAAGGGACAATAGAATGCAGAGAGGGACCCAAGTGACAAGGAAACCAGGCTCCAGACTTATCCGTAGGGACTTGGAAGCAACAGGTATGGGAGAGGTAGGGCGAGACAGTGAGCAGTCACCACTCAGGACTTGGTGCCACCTCATGTGGCTGGCACACTTTCCCTCAGCTAGGAGACTATTTTCTGGATAAAAATGCCATCGCTCTGGCCCTCAGAGCTTCAAAACTAGAGGTGAGAGTGAGACACGGCCTTGAGAAAGGAACTGTGTGCATTTTAAGAAGCAGAGATCCGCTCTCATCTCCCGCCCTGTACCTGGGAAATTCCAGCCGGGTCCACATCACAAGGCCATTGGGCCTGTGACTCCCGGGGCAGGAAGATGGTTTGATAGAAGACTTTGAACTCTGTTGAGGCCACGCTTGCAAAGGTTTGTTCTCTGCCTGTGAACTATGGCAGCAGCAGAGAGACAAAGGCAGAGCTATTCCTGGCGTCGTGTGTGGGATTCCGTTGTTGACTGATTGGGCTTAAAGTTTCCTTAGTTTTGCTAAGCTTTTGTAGGCTGCGTGAAGGACTAGGATGAATCTGCTTCCAGCCTGTCTGCTTTGCCTGCCATGTGGGGAGACCTTGAGACTGCTCTCCCAGCCTCCCACTTCCCCTCCCCACACCTTCACAGGGATATTCCCGATCTTTGCTCTTCTAATCCCATCTTGGCAACTACTTCACAGAAGTCTATGTATAAAACCAGTAGTACCGAAAGTGATATAAGGAAACAGAAAAGGTGGGTCAAGCAGGCAGATCTGTCCTGATTGGTACATATGACATCAACTGGTCAGCTCAGGGTGACAGTTAGGTTTCTAAGGCCTGATCATGACCCCAAGATGTGCCCTAACAGCCAGGATACTGTGGAAAGAAGCCATGAGACAGGAGTTTGGAAATAGAGGGTTCCCAGGAAGTTGCAATGTAGCCTGCTTTGGGATTGTTAGAGACAGGGAGACAGGGAACTGTTAATGAGCAAGTAGGGCATACCTGAAATCCACTCTGTGGGAGACAGGTGAGTGACCAGGCTAGGTGGGCCTGTATTGAAGGATAGTGTCCTGATGGGGATGACAGGAACCCCAGAACTGGGGTAGTGCCTCTGGGGAAAGCCCGCTGAGGACCGGACTGCAGCTTTTCTTGGACCTCATGAGAGTGGCCTCCTCATCTGTGGGCTGGAGCCCGCATTACTAGGAAACTAGTGGTTTTGGCCAATCTAAATGCTACATTTTCGCCATGCATTTCTCTAACTCTTCAATATATATGGTGTTACTGATCTTAGTCACCATGATCCGCTTCATCCCCTCTTTTGGGGGAGAGGAGCCTTCAGTTTTGCTCTCGGTGGATGCCTGGTGTCTGGTCGTTTACACTGGTGTATAAAATAGACACGAAGCACACAGCTGGCAGAGGAGATGCAGCCTTTGCCTGTACCCCATCGATGAGAGTGACAGCAGCCGTGTGATTGACAGCTTCTGAGTGGTGCGTCTCACCTGGGTTCTGCTTCCAAAGCTCTCATTTGTCAGCCACACATCTCTGGTTTAATTAACTAACCGCGAGGGCTACGATCTTCCCTACAGTAAACAGAAAGACAGGCTATCTCATGATTCAAACCAAATAAAGTCATCTGGAATATATATGTATATATATACATATATATGTATTATATATTCTGATTTCTCTTCCGATCTTATAACCCTTTACCCTTCACTAGAAACTTCCATGTAGAGGCGCAGTTCTGAGTCTTAATCCAATTTGGGGGCCTTGGGACAACAGGTTAATTTGAAATAAACCAAGAAGGTATTTAATTCACAGAACAGAGTTCAGTAAAGGTGATAACTACTTTATGTATTATTGCTGTCACTGTCAAACTGCCTAGTGTAGCGGGTGAAATCACGGTCACACCTGGCTACAGCAGTCGTTCACGGGCAAACATTTTCATGAGACTTTTATTGTTGCTTGGAACCGCATGTGCATAAAATCCACTGTTCATATTTTCAGGAATCTTTAAACACGTTACTCAAACAACTAGAAAAAGAAAAAAGGAGTCTCGAAAACCAAGTGAAAGACTACGCACTTAAACTTGAGCAGGAATCCAAGGTTAGTTTAACTCCATATGAAGCAATGTTCTTGAAGCTGTCATTTATTTCCAGTATTTCCTATTAATGCCTTCACGATCAGGAAGATCTTTACAAAACCATTTCATTTGGTATAAAAAGTAGGAGACATAAAGCCAGACATGGTAACGACCCCTCTAGTGTGGCTACCCCTCTCTCACACAGGATTTACCTGTTATCTTCCAATAGGCGTACCACAGGACCAACAACGAGCGCCGGACGTACATCGCGGAAATGTCGCAGGTAACTCCTCTGATTGCAAATTCTAGACATTTCCTCTGGCTGTTGATCATTTTGTTTTCCCAGTCTTGTTTGTTTGGCAGAAGAACAAATGTCAAAATTAAGGAAGGAAACAGACTGGGTTTTTAAATATGGCGAGTGGAAAGGAAACCTTTCCTTTAACGCTTATACAGAGATGAAATGGTCTTTCCAGTTAAAAGATAACTGTGTGGAGTTTGCTTGTAATCACTGTGATGCAGATAAACTGGTAATCTTCAGGTGTCACTTCCTGTCAGTGGTGGGTCTGCGCTACCCAGCCAAGCACACCCGTCAGTGGAAAGCGATCAATACATTGTGTGTGCCTGACTCTTGAAGGCTTCCGTTGGATTTTCACTTTCGTCTGTGACATTGGTGGCATTACAGAGTTCGTGCTTTACATTGCCATGGTGACTTAGGTTGCCTCATGGCTTAAAGGATTGTCTTCATCCTAGTGGCTTGTTACACCCACCACATCATTCAGCATGTATATACACCTTGACAATTGATGCTTACATACATATTTAAATTATATTAACTTTAATTTACTGTGCATTTTAAGATTAGGACATGGATTCAGTTTTCAGTAAATATTATCCAAATAGAAGTTTCCAGCTATCAGATGGATGTATGAATCTCAGGAAAATATTCTATTTAAATATTAATTAATAATTAAAATATTGCCAAGAGAAATTTAGAAATTATTGGCCCACAGATAGTAATTGCAGATTTATGAAGGAATGAGATACAGTAGGGACTACGAGGAAGGTAAAAAGAAAAGATGGATCAGGACATAGTTCTGAAGCCAGAAGGAGACTGCAGCGAGGCAGACAGGGAGGTGGGGGACCTAGGGACATGAAGATCAATCTGCTGTAGTGATACAAAACTTTGAGAATGATCTATGAAATAATTCAGAGGAGGAGCTAGGTGTGGGGACTGAAGCCCCAAAGGCCAAGTGTGGGAGGGAGTTGAGAATGCAAATCAGAATTACAGTGGCAAAGGGATGCTTGGGGCTTTGTGTCAACAAGGTAAGTAGGAAATGAAACACTATGGTCAGTCCTTGTCATCTCTCAGCCTAGGAAAACAGTCAAGGCCTGGCTTCCTGGTCCTTGGCCATGTCTGGGAAGCAAGGCTTGTACCTGCAGCACAGGCTCCCCCTGGTCCATTCTCTAACTCCACCCTCTGCCTGGGACACACTCTTCCTCATCCAGCCCATTCCACTCCATCTCAAGGTCTCTTGTGAACACTGCCTTCTCTATGAGGCCTTGACTTGGAAAGACCACAGACCGTGAAGACAGACAGACTGGGTGACTCCAGCTCTTCATTTACTTGCTGTGTTACCTTTTAAAATTGTGAGTAGGTGAATGCATGTGTGTGTGAGTGTGTGTATGTGTTTGAGCATGAGCGTGCGTGCGTGTGTGTGTGTGTTTGTGCGCGCACGCGCGTGTGCGTGGGCCAGAGCAGGCCACTTGCTGTCTTCCATTGCTCTCTGTCTTGTTGCCCTGAGACAGTCTGGAAACTCTCACCATTTCAGTTAGGTTGACTGTGTAAGAAGCTCTTGGGATCTGTCTGTCTCCCCTTTCCAGCTAGAACTTTGGTGGGGGCAGAGCCACGCCTAGCTTTTTGCTTGGATGCTGGGGTTTTGAACTGAAGTTCTCATGCTTCCAATCTCTGAGCCCTTAGCTCCTGAGACATCTCCCCAGCCCTACTCGCTGCATGACCCTCTCTGGACCCTAACATCTTTTTTTCCCTTGAGGAAAGATCTGATACTGTCATGGGTCTCCCAGTCTGATGGAGTATTTAGAGAGCCCTGTGTGTAAAGGGTACACACCGTGAAATGTCTGACACATCAAGGCTCTAAACTCTAGCAACTGGAGGATGCTACCTTCTCTTTCCTTTCTGATCTTTTGAGGTTCTTGCTCTGTGATGGGGTTTCTACTTGCCTTCTGGGTCTCTTGTAGCAAACACATGTGTTTGTTTTACTCAACTGGAGGTTCCTGCGGAGGTCAGACAGGGTGTCTGACTCTTCCTGTTGCCTTCTTGTTTACGACGAAGACCATCAGATAGCCAGTGTTCAAAAAGCACACTGATAATAAAAAGCCTATTACTAGGGAAAAAAATCCATTCATGTAAAACACCCTTGAAGATTTTGTCTGAGGTGAAAAGTGAAAGTCTTTTGCCCCTGAAATGTCCATTTACCGTTTTTTATCTTAAAAAAAAAATGTCACTTCGGCCGGCTTATCCTCCTCACTGTGTAGACTCATTGAATGTACAATCAAAGCCAACAGCTTTCCAGGAGGGCGTTAATCCTGCCCCCGGTATAAATGTTAATGAGGATTTCACTCTAGAGTGAATTGCTAATCTCTGTCTTCAAAGGTGGTTCTGGCCCTGCGCAGACAGCAGTGCCTGGGAAGGTTAATGGGTGAGTTTTGTTCTTCCCACACTGAATGCATAAATAATTGATCCCGTGGGAGCTGTGTTTGCTCAGTTTGCTGAGGATGTGTCTGTAGTGCTCATTCTGGCTGTCTCCTCCTCTAGCCACCGGCTTTGTCACCTGATTCAGTCTCTGCTTTCCTTCTTGTGACCTCTATGGGAAGAATTTAGACAGATAAAGAGAGCAGTGTGGAGGACAGGCCTGGCTTATTACAGAGTAAACACACTCTCAAGCGGTGTGAGAAGCCAATGGCCAACGAGACCCCGGGCCTGACCCTACACATTAGGCAGCCATTATACTATTTTCTAAGGTCTCCAGAACAAGCAGCTCTTCCTGAGGGGCTTTGTCCCGTCCAGGTGACTGACAGGCCTGTTTGGAGCTGTACTTATAGGAGGAAGCAATGGTGTGTCTCTGTTCTTTATTAGAAAGCCTCCTGTGATAGAGTAACCCTATAAAGGATTAGGCTCCTCCAGCCAGATTTAGGTCTCCATTCAGGGCCCTCCAGACAGCTCAGGTGTCAGGCCCCTTCCAAGGTCAAAGATGTGATTTGGGTTCCTTTTCTAGTCAGTAATTAAAGTCCGCTTTAATTCTTGGTTTAAAGATGTTGACTGTGAGGGAGGATGCAGGCCTTGGGTCTTCCCAGCCTGCTAATATCTAACCTGTAGCTAACAACCAGGATGGGCGTGCTTTGGTGGCAACCAAGTCCCCCGCCAGAGGTCTCCTCATTTACACACCCTATGTAGGGATCCTGCTTCCCAGGGACTCACAGGCACAGGGACTCACAGTTTATCAAAGAGTGCGGCAGGACTAGCTTCTCAAGAGTGTTATGAGACCTGATAAATTCAAATTTTGGTGTTTGTTCTGAATAACATAGGATTTTAGTGAAGGGCGTGGGAGCTTACGGGCCTGTTGGCCTGTCCAGAAATTCTAAGTTCTCTTTTATTTCTATGGTGTTGTGGGTGTGTGCTCAAGGGTGGTGTCTGCTGACAAAAGAGCGTGTGAGCATGTAAGCATGCGTGGAAGTCTTACTCTCTGCCTTAACGTGACAGGGCCTCTCACCGAACCTGTTAGGCTGGTGGCCATGACACACAGACCTTCACTGACTGCCTTGGGTCAGTGAAGGTCTCCCTGCTGTCGACATAGTGTCCTGTGTGCCTCTCCTGGCCCCTCAGATGCTCTTGTCTTTGGTTTATGTCACTGAGTTTCTTCTCTCCGGTTTTGCCCCTGATGGAGGAACTCAATCATTCCAGGCTTGGCGGGCCATCTGGAAGCTGATTAGCCTCCAGTGTTCTTGAATCGCCCGAGGCATCCTTTTGCCTCTCGTGGAAGAACTACAACAAAGATGTAATATTTAACATTATCTTACCTTTCTGCTTCAGCACTGGATGTAGCTAGCGTTCCTGGTGTTTTCTGACTTGCTGGCGGGCTATGTGTTTTATGTGCGTTTAATGTCTACTACAGAAACTCTTAGTGGCCCACAGACATGAGTGATTGGTCTTCAAAATTTTCTCTGTAAATTAAAAGTCATGTGGACTATGGGGCCGAGAGGGGGTTTGTACAGAAACTTAAATGGTTGATCCTAGTGGAAAATGGCTGAACTTCCTGTCAACCGCCTCTGCACATGCTAAGAGGCACATTCGTGAAAGAAGCTGACTGAAAATGGATGCTTTTCACCCACAGATCAGCTGGGAAGGAAGAAAATAACACGTTGTTTTTGCATTTCAGGTTTCTGGCTTATATCAAGTTTCTAAAAGGCAACAGATGGATCAGCTGCCTAGAATGAAAGAGTCTCTGGTGAAAACGTACGTCTAGGTAGCTCTCCCCTCGCTAGCTAATTATACGTGCCCGCGAACGGCGCTTACATGACAGGTGTCCTTTGTACTTTGGAAGTTGAGATTCTAGATTTTGTAGCGGTATATAAAAACGCACATGGAAAAAGACCTCACACTCTGTAAGCATGAGATTTGGGCTCCCAGAAGCGCTGTTAGTCTCCACACCCGGTGACGTGTGAAATGAAAGCAGCATAGCACCCAGGGAGAGTTAAAACCACACCACTAACAACACAACAGACACTGTTCGGGTCTGCCCTGACCTTTTCAGAGGGGAGCCGTGTTTGTTGCTATGGACACAGTACAGCTTAAACTACCCATCCCATGTAAGTGCAGCCACTTTACGATGAACAAAGGAACTCTGAGGTATTTCTGAGACTTTATATACTTGTGAACTTTCCAGGTCCTGTAGGAAATACGATATCACCAGATCCTTCTCTATATAACCTTGTCCCCATGTGTGGGAGCATATTCATATATAACACTGAAAAAAATTAAACCAAGATATAAGTTAGTTACAAATCAATCCTGCCCGAACACAGTCAAGACAAGAGGTTCCCAAGGGATGTGTACTATGACAGGTTTCTTTGGGGAAGACTAATGATGTAGCTCAATTTTGCCCAATTCTCATCTAGATGGATTGAAGTGTATTTTTTCATTCATAATCATTACTTTTTAAAATTACAATTAATCATCTTTACACATGTTCATCGTGGAATTATAATATTCTTTAAATCTTAAAAATTGACAAAGGACCTCCATAGAAAAAGAATCAAATCATTGTATCGGAGATACCCAGGACCATCTTGATGGTAAAAGACTCGATGGTAGGTTCCAGAACTCAGGGCATACTTGTATTTGAGCTAGGATGTGTCCCAGAGAAAGGATACAATTGAAGTCCACAAGGAAAAAGGCTCCTGAAATAAAGACTGGGAGAACTAGGTGCCACCTTATGAAATTCCGTCTGAGCAGATCCCACTGACACTCTTAGTCCCTCCAAGAATGAGTTACGATGGCATGTTGATGGCACGTGAGGCTTTTATCTCCTAGAGAGGCTCCCTGGCTGCGTAGCATCCAAAGTGTCTGTTGGCCAGGGTCACTCCTCTACCTAACTCCCACTACCATTCCAGACTCCATAAAGATAACCAGGTGTGATCAGCAGTGTAGGCACAGGGGACATTATTACACGGAGGGCAAGGCTTTACCAGGACAGGGAACTGTGACCATCTGGGCAGTCTTTTCTGAGGACAGTAACTCCTGTCTCAGCTGTTCTCTGCACATCCCCCTTACATAGCTACCTTTCGGTTTTACCTTTACTCTAATCCAAATCTCTTTTTAAAATATCCTGCTACCTTTTTGAAATTTCCTTTGATACTGAAGAGATACTTGGAAAGTTAAGTTAAGCCTTATTTGCACTGCATTAAGGCATGTATTCATAATGCATGTACCATAAACATGCCCAGACATTGACTCTGAGGAGTTTGGATTTTTACTGAGTACTCTTGAGGTTGGTTGTGTCAGAGAGTGAACCCCAAAATCACGTCATCCTGAGTCTGATGTCATGTGTTGCTGAAGTCATCATCCTGAGGGACCTTCTACCTGGCAGATCTCATCAGGTTTGACTGAAGGATGCCCATCCCTTCCTGCCACCATGCTTCCATCTGTCTCTGATGAATCCAAAATGGAGAGATTATCTACTGCTTAATCATCTTTGAACGGATTGCTAAGATGATGAGTGGTCAGGCGACTGGACCAATAAGACCTTCGCTGTCCGAAACTATCAGCAACCCTTGAATTCCACCCAATAGGAACATCTTCCTGAGGAGGTATTGAATATATGCATGTAGCCAGGACTGCCTTAAAATAGTGTCTCCCAGCTACTGACCTGACCACGGAATGGGATAGCCTTCTTTTGTGGATTATTCAAATATGAGTCATATAACCAATGTTGGGGCTAAGCACCTCACAACAGAGTTGGCCCCAGGTGGCCGATGGATGTGGAGGAGGTGTCAGCACCATCTCTCAGCTGCTGAGGAGAGGCATGGCCAGAACATGAGTGGGAGCTAGTGGAGTGTGGAGTTAGATGGCTGCTCGGGAGTGGTGCTTAGTATTCTCTTCTCTAGCTGTTCATAAACTCATTCTGTCTGTCACCAGTGCTACTTCTGAAAACAACAGTGCATTTACACCGTAAGACCTGCACACAGATGTCATAGCAGCTTTACCCGTGATTGTCAAAGGTGGAAAAATCCTAAAATGTTCATCAGTGGTGAATGAATATTTGTTATGTCTATGCATATATACTATATAAGTCATAGTAATAAAATGCCATTTATACAACACTTGGATAATTCTCATAGTTTTCTGTAAAGGAATATGTAAATGTGCTTCCACTCACACAAAGTTCAAAGAGGGAGGAGTAAGCTGGTCTGTGGTCAGCTGGTGTTATTGGCCTTAATGTTTGTTCCGGTTCATATTCTGGTATGTGCTCATCAACTGGCTTTTGTAACACAGAGGCTGAGGCAATTCACTTATTTTTTAAAAAGGGTTAATTTAGCCTTAGTTTGAAAGGTTCTGGTCTAAAAAGGGTTAATTTAGCCTTAGTTTGAAAGGTTCTGGTCTAGGATCGGTTGCCCTCACTGTGCTGTGCCTGCGTCAAGCAGCACACTAACGCTTGGTAGTGCAGGGTAGGGCAAAACCGCCACACACAAGGCAGGGAGAAAAGGAAAAGAGAGAGGGGCTGGGTCCCACTGCTGGCTTCAAAGTTATGTTTCCCACCAGACCCAGCTTCCTGCAGATCCCACAGCCTCCCTGCCACCAGTACTGCCTGGGATCATGTTTAATGCAAGGACCTTTGGGTCATGGGCAACATCCATTTGCAGTACCAATGTTTGAACCTTATGACATTGTTTGACACTCAGAATAAATCAGAGTCCCAGGAGAGACCCAGTTAAGAGAAATTCTATTTAAAATGTCAAGCAAAAAGTGATTCTGCCCAGTTGAATATCACCAATTATGCTCTGACTTCATGAAACTGTATCTGTAAATGAACAAGATTATCTCCATCTTACTGAAAGATCTGTTCTAAAGACCCTTGCACATGCTGCTTATAAAGGATTGCTAAGATAGTGAAGGGAAATACTATTTAGAAATAGGTTTGGAAGTTACAAAGCTCATTGGTAGCTTTGGACTCTGGTCCATGGAATACATTAACTGAGAAAATTGGACTTTACAAATAAGGAACTCAAACGGTGATGGAAACCACAGCAACAACTCAGTCAAGAACAAACTGTGACTTCCTTTTTCTTTGCGATGCAGCCTCCTTTTTGTTGACGAAAGTTTTATATCGAAGGCTCTCGAGGAAGACAGAGCTCTCCTTTATGCTCCCGAATAAAAGCATTGATGGGACATTAATTGTGTCTTGTTGAGGGAAAGATTATCTGGAAAACTTATTTTTGAGACAAGAAGCAGACATAGGAAATACAGCTAACATCTGCAGCCTTAAGACAATAATTCAATAAACTATGCCAGCATTAAGAAGCTCCACTAGATTCTAGATGATTCAGAATGCAGATTTTAGAGTACATAACTTATGTAGAAATATTTATACTAGCAAATAAAAGTTCAATGTTAAACAACTTGGTAGGGTTATGGATGATTTGTGTTTGTTCATTTTTAGTATTTTATATGAATTGTGCAGTTTTATTTCATTTTAATAGGAATAAAAATAAAGAAAAACTTATGATAAGCTAGCTTGCAGAAGTCTCTAAGTAAAAATAACAGTATATTCGGTATTATTCTTTTAATAAAGCAAGAAGCATGATGGCTAATAAAGTTTTGCACTGACTTGCTTTGGAGCAGACAGAAAACCAGTTTTCCTCTACCACTTATCCAATGTGGCTCTACATGAATAGTCTCTCTTAGACTCAGTTTATCCCCTTGTAAAATGAGGGTGAAACCTGTACTGGATGGTTGCTAGGAGAATTGGGTTTTGGGAAACTCCTAACTTGATAAATATTCTCAAATTTAATCCTTTTCCAACGTGTAGCTCATCAGTAAATGTGAAGTGTGAGTAAAATAAGAAAGACTCCATCTGTAAGGAGAGAAAAATCAGTATGAGCGATGACTTGAGCTTGCAACAATTATGCCACACTGTTGTGCTGGAATCGTTTATCCAGTACCCATAAAGTGGTTTCTAAACCTTAATGAACACAGTTGAACAATGTTGCACCCTGTTATTCCCACATATATTTTTATGCACAACTGAAGCAATCTGCAGTTATAGTAAAGCTGAGTGTTTGTAGTGTATTCTCCAGGTTGAGTAACCGTCACCACGGATTCTAGAACATTCCACCCCCCCCACAACTCCCAAACTACCTTTTAGTAGTTAGCTCTCACCCTCTAGCTCTTGGTAGTCACTAATCTTTTTACTTCTGTGGGTTTTCCTATTATTATGTCGTATGAGTGTGTGCAGGGTGTGGCTCAGCAGTCCAGCTTTTGTTCTCAAGCTAATCCACGTTAAGCACAGTCAGATTTATCGTGATGATTAGCTAGCATCCCAGATTTTTATAGAGCATTGGTTATCAAATCATCAGTTGATGGGGATTTGAATTATTTATATATTTCTGATAATGTGAATTATGTTGCTATGGATACTCCCGACAAAGTTTTATGTGTGTTCTTTATTTATTTGAATACAAAGTAGCAGGCTTCCTTGTGGCATTTTCACTTATACTTGGGTTTGAGTGTCCCGGTCCTGTCTGTTCTCTCCCATCTCTCTGCATCCCCTGTTGTCATCTTCTGTCCTCAGAATGCCCTCTCCACTCTCATATCCTCTAAACTACTTACCCCTGAAAGGCCTCTGTTTAGTTTCTTGACATCCACACTGTTTCCAGATAAACACACATAAAAATTGGAAGCTGAGATCCATGTCTGAGAAGAAGCATGTGCACTTGTCTTCTAGTCCTGCGTCACCTTGTTTAATATAGTTCCATCTTCACCTATGTTTCATTTTCATGGATGACTGAATTTTCATCGTGTATATGTGCCACTTTCTCTCGACTGATGGACATCTGGTCTGGTTCTGTTTCCCTGCCACTGTGAACAGGGCAGCAGAGAACATGGGTGTGCGTATATCTCTGTCACAGGGTTCGAGTCCTTTGGTTATGCATCAGAAGTAGCATAGCAAATTCATGTGGGAATTCTAGTTCTGGTCTTTAGAGAAGCAGCCACACCATTCTCCACAGTGGCTGTACCACTTGATCCCTCCTCCAGCGACGACTAGGGTTCATCTTCCCCACACCTCCATCAATGTTTGCTGCTGAAAACCATTTTGACCTGGGTGAGATGGAATCTCAAAGTCATTTTATTTGTATTTCTCTGATGGATAAAGATGTTGGATACTTTCTCAAATTTCTATTCACCATTTTTCTTCTTTTGAGAACCACCTGTTCAGTTCACTGACTCATTTATTAACTCGCAGGCATGGTTCTGGGGGGAGGGTTAGTATTTGTAACCCTTTGACTATTCTAGATATTAATATCCTATCTGAAATATACCTGGCCAGGTATATTTCTCTTCTGTGGTTCTCTTTGTGCCTCCGGCTGTCTCCTTGCTATGCAGAAGCCATTTAATTTCCTGTGATCCCTTTCGCTGCTGGGTTGCTTTGCCGAAAAATGAATGCCGATTGATGTATCTTGAGGTGCTGCCCCCCCCACCCTTTGCTGCTGATTTTTGAGAATGGTAGTTTCAGCCTTTAATGTTGTAAACTGAGCTTTTATTGACAGCTTTGTTTTCCCTCTTTCATTCTAGCTTTATTGTGTCTGCAGTTTTGGTTATCTTTCCCGTTTCATCACAACTGAGCATTTTATATAATATCACACAGCTATTCCGAATCCCAGATGCCCTCTCTTCCCCAGGACTGAAGGCTGCTGTTACGGGGTGACTTTTTAAGCTTCATTCTGGGGAGCTGGCAATTTCTCTCATGAGCGGCCATTTTACATTCTGCTGGGTTCGCTAAGTGGTTACTTAGGAATTAGCAGAAAAATTTAAAGTGCTTGGAAACAATAACTCTCTTCCTTCCTGGGGGACTCAGCACATGTGTTTGGACGGGCTCTCCATACCCAGCCAGGAAAATCACAACTCTGCCTTTGCCTTCCCTTCTGCTCTTGTAGCGCCTCAAATTTATCCAGAGGCAAGAGCTTAGGTCCTTCCCAAGTCTGTCCCAAGAGCACATATGGGCTAGGTATGTATAGTTACACCTGAGTATGGTGCTCCAGATTCCGGGACATGTGCTGAAGATTATCAGTGCCCACCCCAGCCTTTTAACTTTCCCGGTTAGCTTAGTCTTAAATAGTAGTAGCCATGAAATTAACTGATGGCTTCAGTTTGTTCCAGAAAATTCTCCAAGAGAAGTGTTCATGCTGGACCATGTCCAGAGAAGGCCAACGAAGAGCTTTTCAACCCGTGATTGGCAGCTCCCATAGTATGTGTTGGCTCCTGGTTTTTACCATAGCCATACCATAGTTTTCTTGGAGGTAAGGGGCAAGTGTAGGACTAGGGAAAATTAAATTTCGCATAACTCAGTGTTCTCACTGAGGTTTTTTGTTTTTTGTTTTTTTTTAAAAAAAAAAAAATCTTGAGATTTGCTATGGATTTTTGATTTCTAGAGTTCTAAGGTACTTGGCTTGAGCCATTTTTTCCAGCTTCTCTTTGCTTTTCTGGGAGAGAGAAACATTTCCCTCCGTAGAAAGAAAATGACAGGTCTTTACTTGGTCGTTTTTGCTGAGACAACTCTCTAAGATGGTTTTAAAAGCACTGGAGCTGAAGCAGCCTCTGCACTCTCAAAGAAGAACACAAGGAAGCGACCTTCACAAAGCTGCCTAGGTCAGTCAGAGAAGATTCCATGGGATCGAAGAACAGAAATCCGTGTGCTGATATTAGTTTATTGTCCCTGTTTATTGTTTATTTCTTGGCCTCTCCCCGTTCTTGCCTTTAATTTGAATTAAAAGGTAAGTAGTAGATTGGTCCCCCTCACCTACTGCAATGGGTACTTGACAGGCCGCTTCTGGAGCCTCGCCCTTTGTGTGCCCGCGTGTGCAGTGGTTGCCCATAGCTGCAATGAGATGCTGACGCATGGTTGCCTAAGACTGGGCTGTAGGCAGAACATGTCAGTGAAGACTTCCTTACTCCAGACCGGAGGAGCTGGGTCAGTCATATGTGACACATACTGCTTTGTTGTTGTTGCTGATAGCAGTGACAGAACAATTATGATCAATGCTTATTTTATTTCAGTGGAAGATACAATTCCGTTAATCAGAAGATAATGAATGCCAAGAAAGGACCAGTAAAAAAGGTTTCAAGATCAAACCATCTTCCAAAACTCAACCCGTGATTCCAGAGCTGGGCAGACTTCTATTTTATCCATCTTTCCTTCATCCAGAATCTTCAGTTTAGGAGGCTGACGTTCAACACATTTCTCAGGAGAGGAAATAGATAAGAAAGAGCGGCTTCTCTCGCTCTTTCAAATATCGATTCCTCTGACTGCATAAAAGTCATGTGTCTCCAGTGACTCCAAGTAACCAATACCTGTGCCTGTGGTTCTTACTGTGTCCTAGGAGGGGGCCTTAAGGCTGATGTCATTCCAGTAGTCTCAGCAGGGTCTTTCTGGTCTGCTCTGCTGCCAACCGTGTGTTTGGCTTCTAAGTTGGCCATTAGCTAAAATTTTATATGTGTATGTATAAAACCTTTATGCAATGTTAGGCTACATCCTGCTCACTCAGCTCAGCTTTTTAAGATCAAGGTTTCCAATAAGCACAGATCACATGCATATGGAAGTGTGGCTGAGCTGTCCCCAGTCACCTCATCCGTGCACTGTGTGGGTCTCAGGGCCCACTCTGCTGGTCACCTCGAGGGTTTGGGGCAAATCTTAACACCTCATGTTTATCACCTACACCTATAAAATGACTGTGGTAAATTGTATAGTTTACAAGATTTCTTGCCATTCTAGAAAGCTTATTCATTCACAGGGGCTGGCCACTGAGTATGTGGCATTAAAGTCACATTGGAGTTTATTAGCTCACAACAGTGGTCTGATTCTTTGGATCAGCTTTTCAAGAGTCTGGAATACTTCAGGCTAACAGTAAATAGAGCGTGAATAAGAGATTTGTTTTGAGACCCATGAACTTTAATGAATCTTATTCATGTTTAGGGATTTTTGTGACTTAGATGGTTTTTGTGACTGTAATCTAGGCCAGGAAGACCTGTAAAACTAACTTACCCATTTTAATAAGAGAAATAACTGGAATTTAAATTTCCTGTGCATGTTTTAATGAGTGGAGCTTTGTATCTAGTGAGAGGTGTCATTTGCTTCTTCCTATGTGTGATGTGAGTCTTGCAACTGAGGGACTTACGTCTGTGTGTATGTATGTATGTATGTGAAATATGTGCACACGTGTGCGGATGACATCTGTGGCTGCCTGCACAAGACCTACACAAGGTCAAGCCGGTCATCATTCCAGCTCCAAGGGTTCCAACCCTAGCTGAGGAGCTAGTGAAGGTGGGAGCTGCCAGGGAAGGGGCAGTCCATTTTCTTTTAAGGGTGTGGTCCCTGGTAGGTTCACAATTCTCCAGTAGATGGCTCCACATTCATGCATTTATGTGTAGCACCAACTAGCTTCTATGGAATATATGTTATGTGTATATATATATGAGATCTGGGAGGAAGTGGGGTATGTATGCTATAAATACATTGTATGCAAAGAATGAATTGTATTAATAAAGTGGAATGTAGGCATAATAGTGACTTTAATGTACTTATTTTCGCTTCCTTTATTCTCTTTTTTCTAAGTTTATTTCTCAGGACCATTTTTTCTCCTGGCTTTGGGTATCATTTTTCTGCATCTTATATCTATATAATTTTTATTGGACTGGGCATTAGTAATTTCACATTGTGGATTATAATGTTCTTAAGAGCATTTAAGTTGTTACAGTTCTGCTTAATCTTCCAGACTTCTGTTGGAGTGAGTCAATTTCTCCATGAGCTAGGTTACTAAGACTAGCTAGGTTGAGGCCCTGGTAAAGATACCCTGAGTGACACAAAATGACACTTAGCTCTGCCTGGCCCCAGCTTGGATACCCCGAGGCTTGCGGATATTCTGCATCACAGCTTTGCCCCTTGTACCTTGGTGCCCAGCAGGGGCTCATGGTAACCTTTCCTTTTCTGTACAAGTCTTTGGGTTCTGCAACACCAGCTGCTTTCTCCATCTCCTGCCTCCTCAGTTCTAGGAAGTAGTCTTGTTAGTGTGGTACCTCCTTCCCCTGAGGACTGTGCTGTGCTATGGGGAGGAGCTGAGCAGGCACAGGGCTTGCTGCATTTCTCAAGGCTCTTGCTCTCATGCCTGCAAACAACTGTCTCGTCTATTTTCATCCATCTCTCTGCTCAGTCACAGTGAATGGATAAATTTGGCTTCGTCACTCCTTCAAGGGCAGAATTAAAGAACTTAGCCACTTGATACTAAACTATTTTTTTAAAGCAAAGAAAATATTAAAATACAACATAAAAATCTGTTTTGGTTTTCCAACCATTATATTTCTTTGTGTTAGTGCCTGGATAAAATGGGGCACGTGCCTTGTCTTGTCTTCCCTGCCACGGAAGTGAAGAAGAGGAAAAGAGTATTTGGTGATCAAACTGCTGGACTGTAGCCCAGACTACTTTATCTCAACCAGCAGTTCCCTTCCTCCATGAACACACATGAAGATCATATTTCACAGGTGGGGAGCACTCTGTTTACCAGTGTGTAGTTTATATATATCGGGTTGTCGTATGTGTTAGAAACTCTGTTCAGGAGCACACAGCTGTGTTTAGTGACAGAGGTAAAGAAATGTGAGTGACCCTATATCAAACAGATATACACTTTGGTGTCTTTCTGGTCGTCACTGCGGGTTTGTCTTAGTCTTTGTCTCTGAGGCATGGTCCTGTTATACATTTTACTGTAGTGGCTCACCTTGGTTATCTAGGAAGAGGGAGCCACAGTTGAACACTGTCCATCAGATCAGCCTAGAGGAGGGTCTGTAGGGCATTTTCTGACTACCTAAGTTATGAAAGCAGGTCTAGTCCACTATTGGCATCACCACTCCTGGGTAGGTGGTCCTGGATTGTAAACAAGGGTGAGCCAGCCCCATTTTTCTGTGGTCTCAAGCTTTGAGCTCTAGGCCCAACTTCACTCAGAGATGGACTGTGAAATGGAAATGTAAACCAAATAACCCTTCCCTCTCCTAAGCTGCTTTCTCTAAATGTTACATCATAGCAACAGAAGACTAAGCTAGAACTACTTGGCTGGCAACTGCCATCCTCCTGCCTCAGCTTTTGAAATGCTGGCACCACAGACATGTATCACCATGCACAGTCAGAACAAAAATCTAAGCATAAAACACGTACATCATTTCTAGGACTGACCCACAAAAACATCCAAGATCCTTGTTCTTGGCTGTGCCTCCTCCCTGCCCTGGTCTTCTTTTATGCTCTCCGGAAGTACTAGAAACACAGCCATGTTGTTTGTTTGTTTGTTTTGGTTTTTCAAGACAGGGTTTCTCTGTAGCTTTGGAACCTGTCCTGGAACTAGTTTTTGTAGACCTGGCTGGCCTTAAACTCACAGAGATCTGCTTGCCTCTGCCTCTCAAGTGCTGGGATTAAAGATGTGCACCACCACCGCCCAGCAACATAACATGGTTTTAATGGGCTTATTTTCTATTCCATTTATCCAGTCTGTTTCTGTGACTGATTTTTCTCCTGGTTTCTGAACTCATTTTCTACCCATTATATAATTTTTATTGGATGCTGTGCACTTGTGTAATTTTATATTGTTGTTGATCTTTTTTTTTTGAGCTTCATTCCTGTAAACATTTAAACTTCATTTTTTTTTTAAAAAAAATGTGTATGCTGCCAGGCAGTGGTGGTGAACACCTTTAGTCTCAGCATTCGGAAAGCACAGGCAGGCTGATTTTTGTGAGTTCAAGACCAGTCTGATCTATAAGAACTAGTTCCAGGACAGGCACCAAAGCTACACAGAGAAACCCTGTCTTGAAAAACCAAACAAATAAGTAAATAAATAATAAAGATAGAAAATAAACAGAATGTGAATACTGGTGATGAAATTCGGGTCCTCAGTGGAGCAAATGCTTCACTGACTGAGCCAGCTCCTCAGTCCCATGCTATTATATAGATGAAAGTACATTATCCCACAAAAAGCTGTGAAGCTGTAGTATAGTGATTTAAAAGGGCTCTAAGGACACGACACCTCTTACACCCATGTTCATTCAGAAAATGAGCCCTGGAAGTATTGGATAGCATCACACTTAGCACCTACTTCAGAGGTAAGTTAGAAGGTTGGGAAAGAAGAGACAAGTACAGCCTTTCCCCCCTGCGTGACTCTTGGTCTGTGTTATAGAACAGCAACAGAACAGCGAGCCAGAGTAACTAGGCTGGCCTTAAACTGGCCATCCTCCTGCTTCAGCTTCTGAGCACTGGCAGTACACATCCCAGAGAAGCAAATCACAAAGCCCTGATGTTTATAGCCCCACAACATGGAAGACTCTTGAGTCCCTGGATTATCGAAGGTAGCAGATTTGGTCCAAGCTCACCATGCTAATCCTCATTTGGTTGTGATGTGAATAAAGCCATCTACCCTTGTATGTGTTCTGTGTTTGGCCACCAATACTTGGATTTTACTTACTAAAGCAATTAACCTGTTCTCACTCATATTGCACCAAGCAATATTTCTAATAAATCTTAGAGGGACTGGGTATTTTAGTAGCTAAGAGTATCTAGTAAAATCTTCACAATCACACAGATAAATCAGGCCATCCATGGATAGTAGAGTTATTTGGCCAGAGGATTCTTGACTTGCACTCAAAATTGAATCCAACTCTACTTTCAAGTCTTCTGACCATAATTAGAACAATTTTTTAAAAAAATTAGGATATCTTTACATTTCCTTTAATACCTGTATAGAAGAACGCTGCTCTCCCAAGCCTTGCTACAAACGCTTTATAATTTGATAGTCCAGCGCTAGCTGAGTCCATGTCTGACTGGGAAACGTGCAGAACAGCTTCACTTGGGATAGGAATATACAACCTCACTGGTCCACGGTCTTTGTGGAACCCCAGTGGGCAGCAGGCACAGTGAAGACCTTCTTCCCAGGGAAGTGGTGAGCTCCGTGACTGAGCTCTGACTCTACTCTCTGAGAGGAACACTCCCGTCTAAGTTTTCTTAGTGGCCTTTGCTTCACTCTGTTTCTCACTTCCCAGTCATCTCGCTCACCTTTGAAGTGAGTGCCAAGGGCTATGCTACCCTTTGGGCATGCACACCTTCCAGGGCTCATCCTCTGCACAAACAGTGGTGCCCAGAGGTGGCTTGAGATCCTCTTTAAGACTCAGTTTCCAGGTTTACAGACTTTTTATTTTGAAGGATATAATTCCATCTACATAGTAGTGGAAGGCTGGGGAGATGGCTCAGTTGGTAAAGCGGTTGCCTGACTGAGGCCTGAGTCTGATGCACAGCGTGCACATAAAAAGCCCACAGGATGATGTGTGTGCCTTGTAATCTTAGCACCAGGGAAGACAGGAGGACTCCTACATGTCACCGCTCAGATAGTCTAGCCAAATTCTGAGTTCCAGGTCCAATGAGAGATCCCGTATCAAAAAAATATGATGGCAAGTGATTGAGGATGGCATACAACACCAACCTCTGGCCTCCATGCACACATATACACACATGCCCATATATACACATACACACACACACACACACACACACACACACACACCACATATAGTAAAGTAGGAGTGAATTCTGTATATACTAGTCATAATTTCCAAGCATAATTTGTTTCTTTGGTCCATTCCTCTTTCTTCCTCACAAGAGTCACCAAACAATTATTTAAAAATATTTCCTCCTGGGAGTAAAGTTGACAGTCTTGGTTGAGCTCTGTCACAGCATGGGTCCTGGTGGCCTCTGCGGTGGGTGTTGAGGGGACACTAGAGGCAATTAAACTTGCCAACACAGTCACACCCTTTGCAGTTCTCAATGTCTAGGTTTTCCTTGAAAATGGGTTATTTGCACTCAAAGTCACTTTGTTTTTTTCTTTTTGGCTTTTCAAGATAGGGTTTCTCTGTGTAGCCTTGGCTGTCCTGGAATTCATGCTGTAAACCAGGCTGGCTGTACTTTTTAAAGACAGCTGACTTAAAGGTATACTCACTACTAATATTTTCCCCAACATCTTTTCTTGGGTCTAGGTACCTCCTGAGTACTTAGTCCTCTGTGAAAAACAGGGGTCTTCATGCTTCTAAACTCAGTGTCTGTCTGGAGCCCCCTTCTTCCCCCCAAGCTGCTGAGTCAATGCCACTTGTTTCAGTGTTCTGTTGATGCAGCAACTACCTTCAGGTGTCAGAAGCACACACAAGGTTTTCTCTGTTATACAACGACCCTGCCTGGCTTCATCAATAAAAGAAGTAAATATAAATAATTACAGAAAGACTATAACTGGGGAGCATGGTAGGAGACATCTAAGAGTTCAAATCATTGGCAGTGTCAGAGCATGGCTTTGTACTCCTATCTTTATACTTTATATCACACACACACACACACACACACACACACTCACTCACTCACTCAGGTATTATGAAAGTTTCATAATAAATATGAAAAACTAGCCCAGTAGGTTCTTCTCTCCTGTCACTATGATTCAAGATGTCCCCTTCCTACTTTGTTTTATCCCCAACATCCATCGACAAGACATTTCTCCTTTTAAGATTGCCTGAATTTTTGGTGACAGAAATTCCTGATGGCTTAGGCCAGCTGTCACTGTGGCTAAAGCAGAACAAGTCCCTTTGAAACTGTCTTCTCGGGCACTACAGCCACAGAGACTCTGAGGAATCTGCTGACTTTTACGGTTCAGCAGCATGGTTTTGCCCGGGAGTGGGGACCACTCTGGCTCCCGTGTGACACAGCCTCAGCCATAGCTCTAATGTCACTTCCATTTACTTCTGTACCCTCTTCCAAGGCTCTGAGGTTAGAAATGAGGTATATTTGCTAGAACCAATTCCTGCTTTTGAAAGTTAATGTATTACTTGATAGGAAAACTGTCAAGACCCATTACAGTCTTCTGCTGGGCATAATCAGTTCCTATGTGATTTTTTTTTCTGCCTAAGGGAAATGCTTCTTAACCTATGGGGTGTATGTATTATCAACTTACTAGTTACTGGGATATGAATTATAGTAAAACAGTCTCTACCCTATGATGCTAAAATAGTTATGATTGTTGAGCAGAGGCATAAGAGGGTTCCTACTGAGTTGCTCTAAGAGAACGTCACAGACTGGCTTAGGAAAAATTAAATCTTATTTCTACCAGTTCTGGAAGCTTCCAAGTCCAAGATCAGTGTGTTGGAAGATTCAGTGGACTGGGGATGCTCTGATTCCAGCTCTACAGACCATCTCCTCATGTGTGCTCCCTGTGGAAAAGCCAAGGGACTCCCCCAGGCCTCTTTTACATAAAGGCACTAATATAATTAATGAGGGCTCCTTCCTCCTGACACATCTTGACACAATGACCTCTCAAGGAACTCACCTCTTAATATCATCACCTCGGAGTCAGAATTTCAGCAGATTAATTTTCAGGGAGACATGGATCCTCTGCTGCAGAGGTAATTAGGAATACCTTGCAATTTTTCCTTGTTTTCCCAGATTAGCTACAAAAGAAAATATGAGTCGGTGCATGCTGTGGGGGAGATCCCAGCGGGACAGGCCAGAGCGCTCGTGGTCAAGCATTGTGAACTTAGACCACACAGCTCTCAGAACCACACTTCTGGGTTAAGAGAACTGAGCAGGAAGGAGACATACAAGTAAGAGAGGGTCAGGCCTCTCAGATGCACGGCAAGTTACACAGGAAAATTCAGGCGGAAGTGAGGATGGTTGGGAATTGAGCGGTTAGCTGAGAAGGCACAGAAGACATGGCCAGTACTGTTCCCAAGTCAGCTGGCTCACAGAGCTTAGGGACTTCTCTGGGTTCATGTTTCATGCATAGCACCAAAGAAATTCCTCAGTCTGGTGGTGGGGTTTCTGGGAAGAGAGACTGATTTGGGGAGAAAGACTGATTTGGCTGACTTGATTAAACCCTAGGTTTTGAAAGCCTGATGGAGGAATGAGAGTGTGGGTTCTACTGTCACACTGAGGAAAAGAGTTAAGTTTATAAACAGAAAGGCTCTTGCACATTTTTAGGTTAGAAATGACAAGATTAAAACTGCCCTCTTCCTCCCTGGATGGCCCTAGCCATGTGATGATAACACAGTCACTCTGATAACGAACTCATTTTGGCTATGCAATTTATTTCCAACAAATCCTGTCTTTTGTGTCTCACTGCACAATGGGTGGCATTATGAAATAGATCATAGGCTCATGTCTTTAAAGACATGAAGAAAGTCCACTTTCTATTACTGGAATGCCCTTAATTTGTCCTTATCTTAAAATACATTTATTTTTATATGTATGTGTGTGTGAGAGATGTGCCTGTCATTGTGTGAGCATGTGTGTGTGTGTGTGTGAGAGAGAGAGACAGACAGAGACAGACAGAGAGACAGAGAGACAGGTGTTGGTGCGGGGAGAAAGAGAGGAAGAGGGGGTGTATATGTGTTCACAATGTGCATGCAGGAACCCTGGGAGGCCAGAAGAAAATATTTCTGGACCTGGAGTTACAGATGGTAATGAGGGGTCATGTGGGTTCTGGGAATTAACCATGAGTCCTCTGTAAGAACAGCCAGTGTTCTTAACTGCTAAGCCATCTTTCTAGCTCTATAATTGGTTCTTCAATTCAAATATTTCAATGCCTGATGCACAGCAGGCATTTTTCTAGGTCTTTATTCTAGAAATTGGGAGAAGACAATCGTTTACACCAGGGTAAACGATTCAGTAAACCATAGCGTAAGGGGCTCCATTCTGATGGAAGTGCCCAGGAGGTGTCTCCACAGCAGAGAACCACACAGTAGAAAATCCGGAAAGAGAATGAGAGGAATGAAGGAACAGCAGGAAGACACCATGACCAGAGGCTGAGAGGTCAGGAGAGCAGGAATCAGAGACTGAGAGATGAGAAGACCTTGTTGGGCACGGGAGAGAAGTGGGCATTTTCATAAGACAAAGCGTTCATAGTCGGGCTTCTGTTTTAAGCCTTTGTTCTGGCTATTCTTTGGTGAACTGGCAGAAAAGATGGGTGGAGACAAAAGCAGAAGCAGAAGTTTGAACACAACAGAACAGAAATACTTCTGTTTATAATTCTACAACAGAACTTGACAATCAGTGGAATTCTTTAGTCACGCATATTACAAAGATGGTATAAGACATTCTTATTGTTTTATATATATTAGTCATATATATTATTTAATAATATGTGTTTATATATATACATTAGTGCCTTATACAGGAAACATTTTAAGTAAAATGTCTGAAATTGATGAATTCTCTGGCTTTTAGACTTTGCGTTTATAGTCTCATGAAAATATTCTCTTCAGTCCCACTATCTTTGAATAGAGACAGCTTTGGAAATTAGCCAGATGATCAATAACCTTAGGCACACAGTATGTGCTAGTCGCTAGGACACACCAACGTAGATTTTCAAATGGTGAATGCTTGTTTGTTTTGTTTTCTTAAACACAAGAGTTCATTTGAACAAATCTTTTATTCTACATGCATATTATAAAAAACAAACAATTAGCTGGGCCCGGTGGCACAGACCTGTAATAGTAGCTATGCAGCAGGAAGACCACAGGTTCTAGGCCAGCCTGGGCAACTTAGTAAGACCCCCCTCTCCCATCTCAAAATGAAGAGCAAATATGAGGGCCGAGGATGGTCTCAGTAATATAATACTTTCTAGTGCACACAGAGCCCTGGGTTCAACCTCCAGAACCAAAAATGAAAGGAAAAATACAATAATAATTTTGTTAGGAGAATTATGTAAAAGTCAAGTGCTTTGCCATCTTGTAGGTTAGACTGAATTGGTAATTTTAGGTCCATTTTTTTTTTCTAATTTATCCATGTAGAATTAGTGTTCAATATTTTATGTCATGGTACTATATTCAGTATGCTGATGCTGTAGGGACTGTAGGAAGTGTTCCCTGCCCATTTATCTCTAGTGACACAAGAATAGTTCAAGAAGGTTAAAGGCGACACAGGAAATCGATGGCTTGTGTTCTTTTACAATGCACAGGTTGATAGCAGGTTTCGCTATCCAAGGCTAATACATCTTTGGGGCAGATACTTTTAAGGCTACCCTGAGCATTGCAGAATATTTAGCAGAATTATTCAACTCAGCCAGCTGGAAGCCAGTTCACCTCAGTGTCCTTGGACATTGCCAACTGTCAGGCAGGGGAGAGGCCTGTCCAGCAAAATCCCCTTCAGGGAGATGTACCGTAAAACAGTAGGTAGCTGTCCACTTGAAAAGGAAGCTTTCTTTTGAGATGCTAAAAATTGATTCTTCTCAATATTAGCCTTTCACATCCTAGATACAAAATGACAACAGCAACAACAAAGCAACAACAACAAAAACTACCCCTCCCGTCTGGAAAGACTTTCTCTCATATTATCTTACGGTCATTTTTTTATTCGACCTAAATATGTCTATGCTCGTCACTCTAGCCCCACAGTTGCTGTTCCTGACCCCTGGAACAATGGAAAGTTAGTTACTGATCAAGAGAAAAATGTTCCAAGTGGCTGCAGGCCCCAGAGTCTGAGTTTGACTGCCCCCTTGTCCCATATCTTATACTGATGAAGGAGGCCATCCTCTTCACAGACACTTACGTATCTCAGTCCCCGATGAGGGAGAAGGCAGTAGAGAGGCAGGGTTTATTAAAATGCATCCATGTACAGATTTCACTCTGTAATCAGAGGATTGATTTCAGGCCCCTGTAGATACTAAGATCTGCTAGTATTCACATCCCTTATATAAAATGCTGTTGATTTTGCATATAAACAACATCTTTAAGTATCCTTTAAATCAGTCTTTTGCAGGTGGAACATAGCTAATTTGAAAATCTAAACGCTTCTGAAACTCGGAACTCCTTTGCTGATATGATCTCCCCTTTCCACATCCAAATACACATCGGGATCTGTGCATGGTGCAAATCTACTTTTCAAACCTGCATAAAATCACCTTTGGGTCCAGAGTATAAGGTGCTTATGATCATGATTGTACATCATGTGTAAGGGCTGAGTCTCTGTACTATAGCCTAGTCTGAATCTCATGCTTAGATTAGGGTCTCCCCTCCAAGATGTCTCAATTTGTATATGTAAAAAAAAAAATCCTAACCTTTGTTAAAGGTTTCAGGCCTGAAGGCTTTAGATAAGGGATGCTCACCCTTCAAAACCTAACACAATGCAGATAGTGGCTAATGTTCTATTGCTCAGGGAATGATGAAGGAAGAGTCTGTACAAGTTTAGCAGTGATGCAGTTTTCCCTCCTGCTTTGTTTCTGTTTGTTTGAGACAGGGTTTCTATGTAGTCCTGGCTGTCCTGGAATTCACTAGATAGACCAGGCTGGCCTCAAATGATCCTTCCCCCTCTGCCTCCACAGTGCTGGATTAAAGGTGGGTGCCACCACATCTGGCCAATTTCTGTAATATTTGCAGCCCACTGTTTGTAGAATCATGGACAAAGGAGGATCCCCAAAACGATTTATCTCACCTTTTTCCATCCAAATAGCAGAGAGGCACAGGTCTATTTTTGTCTACTCTGATGACCTAAATCAGCCACCCAGAGCAGAATGCAACAGTAGCATAGGGCACCCTGAGGGTTTGCTGGGAGACAGACCACCTACCGTGGTGGGTCTCACAAAGCTCTTCTGTGCTGTGTCCCAGTGAAAGGTGTCACCACAAAAACGGGTTCCTAAGCGGTAGAAAAACCTAAACACAATAACAAAAGAAGGATCTTATCTCAGTGCTGAGCTGAATAATGGGTTTGGTCAGTAGCCACCAGAAACTTCTTCACTGCCTCAGTTTCTCAGCTAAGAAAATGGGGCCAATGTGTTAAGCTGCAGTACAAAACAGAGCAATTCCAAAATCCCGAATTAAAGAAACTGCCGTACGAGCGCTGTCCATATGCACAGACATCAGGCAAATATATTTTATGGGACAAGTTGGCGCATCTGTAGGACTGCAGAGTGGCTGGCCCACCCCAGGCATCCATCACAGCAGAGGGTGCTCTGCCCATGCGTAGTGGAGCAAGCCAGCCTGCGGCGTGAGTGGCGGGCCTGGGGTGTCCACGTCACTCTGCCCAGCGCTCCCACAGCCCCTGGGCGCTCCCTGCGCCTTGCTCCGCCCCTCGCAGCGCGGGCCCGCCAAGAAGCTGCAGAGCACTAGACGCCATGGCCGACCTGATCAGCAGTGGGGAGCTAGGCCGGAGGCCAGGGCAGGTAGGAGCTGTCGGGGAGGCAGCTGTGAGCATCACCCCGTCTGGCCCTGTAGGCATAGCCCTGCCAGAGCGCACCCAGGAGGCTCCATCAAGGGCCTGGAGCTGCGCGCCGGTGTGGGGTTGTTATTTGAGGCAAGAAAACCACCAGGCCAGACTTCGAACCCCCTGACCCTGGAGCCCGGAGCAGAACCTCGGACCATCCTCGGATTGGGAGACCCGGCTTGAGCTTCCTTACAGGGAAGGTTTGGGCTATAGGAGCGTGCATTTATCTGCATGTATTTCCGGAGTCCCTGTCCTTGCACTGTTCGCCTTTCGAAGATGGCGACCCAAGGTGGCCTTGCACAAACAAAGCCTGGCTTGCCAGTGTACGCACCGGGTCAGACCGTCCGTACTCTGCAGAGAGAGGTCCCAGAAGCGCACTTTGATCAGACCCTTGGTGACCCACCCACAGGGTTACTATTCTAGATTAAAAAAAAAAAAAAAGTAACGTGAAACCCTGCCTGGTGACTTATGCCCCCACACAAGCCGAGGCAGGAGGATGCTATGAATTCAAGGCCTGTTCTGGGTTATAGTGTGAAAACCTGTCTACAGGACAAAACAAAACAAAATAGCGGGAAAGCCTGGCTAGAGATGCCTAGAGGAACATTACCCACCCCAGAAGGCAGAGCCAGCACTGCCTGTTCACAGATCTTTCTAGACAAGTAGGAGCGGGGTCCCTTACACTCAAAGATGCGTTTTGTTAAAAACCCGTAGAAAGCTTTGACTACTTAATCTTCAGACCCTTTAGGAACAAGCTTCAGGAAACGAAATTATTTCTGTAGGTTGTCTAACGGGTTTTGGTAATTCCGGGGGTGGGGGTAAGGTGTCTGTCTGTATGCGCGCGAAAGCGAAAACGTTATGAAAAAGTAGTCTGATGGCTCAGGATTAAGCAAAGCTGCACAAAAAATGGGATTCTGAATAAAATGCCTGATTTTTTAGAACATAAGTAATTGTGGATTCTGACCCAGGAGAGGGGAGAGCCCCCCTCGGAGTCTTGTGATCCTCTGCTAGTCCCACAGCTTGGTTAGTCTCCAGACAGAGCCAAATCCCTCCTTGGTCTCCAGGGAAACCGGAGGCCGGTGATTGCCCTCTGAGAGTTCAGGCCCAGGCAGCCACTGCTGCTGATTGTCGCTGCTGAACCCCGTGATAAGACTGACATAAATAACAGCTCACTAAAATGTAGGAGTGATCTGCTCTAAGCACTTCAGCACCTGCTGTTACTAATTAAGGGTTTAGACTGCCACCGTTTGCAGATGGAGATCTGGGGCTGTAAAACTGTAGAGACTGCAGTTTCCGTAAATGCGGCCAGAAATGAGGTGGGGTAGATAAGGACATTGGTGACCTGGGGTTATGAAGCTGCCCATCATTAAAGGACTTGGCAGGATGTTAATAGGGCACACCCCCAAGAAAGCATGGGGTTTCTTTTTCTCGTCATTTTTTAAAAATTTCCAATGAATATGTATTGGTTTAAAAAAAATGCACTAAGCAATTCATACAGAAAAAAAAGATATCAAATGGAATCTAGCCAATTGTGTTCTTAGGTGGAAATCATAGATGTGTTCAAAGGCAATTTTGCAAAGGAGAATATGCTAGAACTTTCCATTCTCTTTCTCTCAGTGTTGGCAAACCTTCCTGTATTCCCATGCTGCACCATCAACAGCATACCGAGTCAACACTTGGATTTACGCTATTTACTTTATTTGCTAAATCTACATTGCTGGGTAGTGGACTTGAGTGGTGTTCTAAGTGCTCTGATCTGTGTGACTGCTGACACCCTGAGTATGTTGTGGCTTTGTAGGTCAGGGAAAGAAGCCTTCGGCAAGAGGACCAGTCACATCTTTCTGGAACTGCAGTTAGAACACCAGGTGCCACCCAGGACAAGGCTCAAATAGGCAGCTGCTTTTGTTCTTTGAGCCTGTGACTCACGCAGTTTCCACTGCCCAGTCTGAATGCACATCCTTGGAATTCTTTCCCATCCTCTCAGCTTGAAATGACAGCGTGTGTGTGTGTGTGTGTGTGTGTGTGTGTGTGTGTGTGTGCGCGCGCTCAGGTTGGTATTTAAGAAAATATAGGGGTGTCTACCTTGCACAGGGCCCTTGCACTGTGAGCTTGCCTTGCAGATACAGGTCCTGTGTCTTAGAGCCAGTGGTGGTGCCTGGAACCAAGAGGCAGATACTGGTTCCTGCCCTGAAGCCTTTGGTCCCTTAGGTCCACATCAGATGATGGAAATGGGCTGGGAACCAAGGCTCAGCACACTGTTCTGCATCCCAAGGATTGCGAGCCCTGCAGTCTGTACCACAGAGAAGGCATGAAAAGCCCTGTGCGCAGGATGCTTGGCTGCCTGTATTCTTGGCTGATGGTTGGCTGCCCGGTATGAAGGCTCAATAAGTACCTATGAGGACAGTAATTATCAAGCACAATTAAGCAGGAGCACAAAGCGGTAAGATGTTTGAGAAGACTAAGAGAACCGGACTTCCTAACAGGAAATTCTACAAATTATCCCCAGCCTATACCTATTTTATATTACCTATCGCCTGGCTTCTATCTGTTTTTAGTGTCATTATTCATACCACCTTGTTTTGTTCTCAAATGAGAGAAAAATTACTGTATTAAGATAAAAGAAAAATTAGGGGACTGGAGAAGTAGGTGGCTTGGTTGGGGAAGTGCTTGTGGCCCAAGCATGAGAACCCAAGTTTGGCACCCAGGACACAGAGAAAGCCAGACATAGCAGCACGTGCATCTGTAACCCCAGTGCTTGGTGAGATGAGCCAGATTCGGGGTGATCCTGGAGCTCACTGGCCAGCCAATCTAATGGCTAGTTTAGTGAGAGATTTTGTCTCAAAACATAAGGTGGAGAGTGATTGAGGAAGACACTTTGACCCTCACCCACCCACCACATACACAGGTGCCACACACATCAAACACATAAACACACACACACCACACACACATCACATACACACCATATAAGCACGAACCACATATATACATCACATATACACACTACAAACATACCACATACACACACCACACCTCTCTCTCTTACACACACACACACACACAGAGAGAGAGAGAGAGAGAGAGAAAGAGAGAGAGACACTCCACAGAAACATTTATATAATCATTTTATCCTATCTGAATCAGATAAATTATATTAGCATATTGGCAGCTGCTTCAATTAAAACATTATTTGGAAAAAAAATCAACAAAACTATAACCTTAGAGTCAGTTCCCATAACCACTTACCACTGTTACAGCAGCACTCATCCTTGGGGGGAGGGGTCTCAGGAAGGTGCTGGGATAGAATTAACCATGCGATCCAGTAGGGTTGCACAACAAACACTAATGGATTGCACCTGAGATACTACTGACCTATGGTGTGGCTTTCAAATGACGTGAAACAGACCACAAGAGCCTCCAGATTCTCCCTGGGTCTCTGTAGCTTCCAGGAGCTGAGACAGGAGGATTGAGTGTTTGAAATCAGCCTAGGGAACATACCAAGGCTGTGTCTGAAATAACAAAATAGTTATTTTTGAAGGAAAATAGTTGTTTTTGGTATGTTGTGAAAACATTAGGGCTCTCGAGGGAACTAGAAGTAAGTTTGGTGAAGGAGGCTGGTGTCAGGTTGCAGAAAACAAAACAAAAAACAAGAACACATTAATGAGTGGACCCTTTTATCCTTTCTGCTGTTGGTGGGGCAGGTGAGTGAGACCGGCTCCTGCTGGTTGGATTGAATATAAATGCTTCCTCCTCCTCCTCTGTTCCGAACTCCACAGCAGGAGACACTTAAAATAATTCAGCCTCCAACAAGTAAATATCACTGCAAAAGAAAGGGGCAGGACAACTCTACGTTAAAACCTAAGGAGACACAGCCACCGATGCGGTGCGTGGTTCTAGATGGAATCTTGGTTCCAACACAACCGTTTCCCTCAGAACCTAAAACCCACAGTCAGACTTAAAATCTAGAAAGCGACAGACTCAAATGCACACGACGGAGAAAAGCTACAGGTCCTGTGTCTTAGAGCCAGTGGTGGTGCCTGGTGGGGCCTGGTGGTGCTGAGGTGGGGCCTATTAGTGATGCCTATTAGTGATGCCTATTAGTGATGGGGCAGGAACAAAGGGCCGCACGTGTGCAGAGGGTGATCACCTGGCGTGGAAGCAGCTACTTGCAGAACACCTGCGCTTAGCTTGTTCCTCTGACCAGAGCAGGGATGCGGTTACCTCCGGGACACACCTGTGAACTGATGTACAGGCAGTGAGCTGCGTGTGGGAAGGAGGCTCCCAGTGTGGGTAATTTCCAGTTCTCTGTGTGACCAGGAACAGGCACAGACTCAGTCTCTGCTCTCCAGTCTGCTTTCCAGTTCCCTGCTCCCTAACACTGGACCTAAATCAGTTTCCATTTAAAGGAAGCCACCACCAGGGACATTTACAACCACATAGTCCTCGATTTGTAAGTTTCTCTAAGATTCCCGGATGTAGGTAGGTGCAGCCACCCAAGTGTGCAGCTCTATTGGGCACACACTGTGAGCCTGCTTTATTGGAGTGTTGGTGTCCTCTCCAAATATACATCATGATGTCCTCACTACAAGGTGTTGACATTAGGAGGTGGGGCTGTTCCGAGGTGATTAGGCCACTAGGGCCCGTCTGTCATCAAGAATAAGATTAGTGTTCCTGTAAAAGAGGCCCAAGGTGTCTCCATCAGCCCTTGTATCGCATGAAAGCACACCGAGAGGCTGCCTTCCCTGAACCAGAAATCATGCCTTTGCTTGATGCTTGGACTTGTCACAGGACAAGTATGACAAGAAAGAGATGTGTTTTATTCATAATCAACCTTGTTTTAGTACTTGTAAAAGAGCAAGCTGAAGGGGCTAGGACAAAAGAGAATAGAAACAAATACCTGGATTCCAATTTGCGAGGCTGAGGAGAGAGCATGGTTGGTAAAGTGCTTATGTGCAAACATTAGGACCTGAGCGCCTGTGTAAAGACGGGGCACAGTGACTCATGCCTGAGCCCCCCCCCCCACTCTCCCGCATTAGGAAGAGACAGGGGGAGCCCCTGGAACTCACTGGTCAGCCAGTTTAGGCAAATCTTTGAGTTCCAGGTTCAGTGAGAGACTACCTCAAAAAATAAGATGGGGAGACACAGAAGAAATCCCATGCGGTTTTCTTCTGACCACCTGCAGGCATACATGTGAGCAATCACATGTGAACACACAGCAGGCATGACATACATGTTAGATTACATGTTCATGTAATTCTAGCTCTGGAGAAGTGGAGATACGGGGATTCCTGGCCAGACAGCCTGTCATACTTAGAAAATTCCAAGCCCAGTACGAGACCCTGTCCTGACGAACAAGGTAGACGCTGGAAAAACGACACTCAAGGCTGTCCTGTGACCTCCTGACACAGATACACACACATGCACACACATAGACACAAGTAAAACTCTAATTTGTATCTTCAGAGACGTTATCACATTCCAAAAACAGCAGGTTATGAAAACACCAAAAATATAAAACCTTAAAAATTCACAAATCATATTAAATTCAGTACCTTTTAAAGGACTGTAGGCTGAGAATGCAAATCTAATCTATCACAGAGAAATGGGAAAAAGAATCTTCCTGGAGTTTCTAACATTTCAAAGAGGCTTCCCAAGGAGAGAAAGACAACAGAGAGGAAAAATGATCCCTGTTGAAGAAGTAAGTGCATGTACTCAGATACTATTAGGACACAAAAGACAAAGAACAAAAAAATCACCCAAAGGGCCGGGTGGTGGTGGCGCATGCCTTTAATCCCAGCACTCGGGAGGCAGAGGCAGGCGGATCTTTGTGAGTTTGAGACCAGCCTGGTCTACAAGAGCTAGTTCCAGCACAGGCTCCAAAGCCACAGAGAAACCCTGTCTCGAAAAACCAAAAAAAAAAAAAAAAAAAAGAAAAAAAAGAAAAAAAAATCACCCAAAGAAAGCAAAGTCGCTTGGTACTTTCTACAGCCACTCTGCACACAGGGTGATGCACCATCATCTTCAGCATTCAGAGACCTAGGCCAGCTAACTGCCTGTGAGAGCGCAGTGACAGCCTTGTCAGGCTGGAAGAATCTCCTGAGCCTGCACCGAAATTCAATAAAATGAATCCCAGAGAGAAGCAAGCAGGAGCTACAAGAAACAGTAGGGATCAAAGAAATGACAGCAGAAATCATTACGTGTAGATATTAATTGTAAATACAAAAGATGATATCTTAAATTCCAGGCATTTCCAGCAGAAGTGCGTGGGGGATGGAGGAGAGGGAGGTATTCATATGAGGGATGCTGCCTTGTGTGGAGAGAGGCAAGGGTCCACCTGTCAGCCATGTTTTCATGTGGCCAAGGATTGCTACGAATGAGGCCCAGCGCGCAATTATAAACTCACTTAAAACATTATGAAATGTTTTTGTCTAAATGTTTTGTCTGCATGTATGTATGTGCATCATGTGTGTGCCTGGTACCTATGGTGGCCAGAAGAGCACCTTGGAACTATCATTAGCAACAGCTGAAAGTCACAACTGGGTACAGGAAATGAATCTGGGTCCTCTGTAAGAGTAGCCAGGGTTCTTAAAACCACTGAGCCATTTCTCTAGCACCAAAAAAAATTTAGATTTTTTTAAAATTTGTTCTCCAGAATGTGTTTTTAGCAAAATAAATAATATGGGACTTGCTAATTTGACTTTCTCACAAAATACATTTTCCAACAGAAAAGTCCAACTAAGAAACATGGTGGTAATCCCAGCACTCGAGAGGCGGAGGCAGGCGGATCTCTGTTAGTTTGAGGACAGCCTGGTCTACAAGAGCTAGTTCTAGGAGAGGCACCAACGCTACAGAGAAACTCTGTCTCAAAAAACACAAAACAAACAAACAAACAAGAAACTGGATCATAACCTTACCTGTTAATGGAACAAGAGAGGTTTACAGGGAAAGCACATTCGGATCTCAATGAAGTAGCAAGATGCTCAGACCCAAGCGTAGTCCTGGGCATGGGGGCAAAGAAGAGCTTCCTGGCCTCGAGTGCTGTGGGTCGGCTGCCATTGAGTTACTTCTCCCTTGCGTTTGTTTGGTAGTAGCCACTTACGGCTTCTGATTCGTTCCTTCTCTTTCAGGAACGACTAGACCTTTTGCTGGTTGGAGATGCCACAAGATACTTCCTGACGGGCTCTGTCCAGAAGTTCTTTTCCACCACGGCACAGATCACCGTGACCGTTAGCGACGCGAAGAAGGTGGCTGTGCTTTTGGCTGCAAACTCTTTTGACATAGTTTTCTTGAAGGTGACTTCCACCTTAACTGTGGAGGAGCTGGAGGCTGTCGAGTTAATCAGGTAAAACGTTTCGAATCTTGGCTCTTTGTCTTTAAAATCGCCTTTGAGACCGATCTCTTGCGTCTGTAAGATACAGTTTGCTGATATACTTGACATAAAATCTGACCACTTTGCGTTTTAAAGGGAAGCGTGTCTTCATGGATAGAAGATTCACAGTGTGGTGTGTGGCCAGTTTGGCATGCTGTTGTAAGAACTAACGGTTTAACCTGAGAAGGAGTAGGTATGGGTGACAACAGAGGGCTTAATTGGCCATAGAAATTTATTTGGTACATAATGCTGATATTGGTCCCATAGGTATGCTTTTTTTTAAAAAAAAAAAAAATTAACTGTCATTAAAATGACACATCGTTTTAGAGTTTATTAAGAGTTATAGTGGATATTGAACCTAGAACCCTGAGCTCTGTGTGGAGCTGGCAGTGGCCAGAATCTATTTCTGGGTGTGATAAGGTTCTTGGGATCTGAGTGAGTCAGGACCCTACGATCTCAGACATGCCCGTTTCACCTTAGAGCTCTGTGAAAGCCCAGCTTCTTCATGCCCAAGTTACTCTCAGAGAGCTGGAGTCCCATGGAGGGATCCCAGGGCATCTTGAACCACTCAGGATGTATGCAAACAGGATTAGGTCTGAACAGCTTGGATTCCCTATGGAAAGAGCAGACAGAGAAAGCTGAATTAAGATGGTGTCAGAGCGTCTGGGGACTCTCTTAAGAGGCTTGAGAGGTTAGGGGACTAGGCAGGCTGAGGCAGGAAGAGACTAAGCCTGTTAGATGGACACCACCGCCAGGCTACCTGGATTTCCTGGTCCTCTGTCCTGCTCCTTAACTAAAAGCCTTTGCCTGCAAGGGGCTTGAACACAGACTGATTTGGGTATTCCTGGGGACCCTGGACACAGCCTTCTACAGAAAGATAAGTCTATGATAAAATATGGAATATAGAATAATATACATTCACTTTGACATAAACTAACAGTACCATGCAGGGGTTCTTAGTGAGGTTCTATTGCTATGACAAATACTACGGCCTAAGCAACTTGGGGAGGAAAGGGTTTATTTCAGCTTCCTGATGTTAGTCCATTGTCTGGGTAGTCAGGGCAGGAACTCAAAGTGGTAACCAGCAGCCTTGCAGGAGGGCTGCTTACTGGCTTGCTCCTCATGCTTGTTCAGCCTGCTTTTTTATTCTACCCAGGACCACCAGGGGTGGCTCCAGCCACAGTGGGCTGGGCCCTCCACATCAATCATTAATGGAGAAAATGCCTTCCGGACTTGCCCTTGGCCTGTCTAATGGAGGCATTTTCTCAGGTGAGGTTCGCTCTTCCTGGATGACCCAAGCTTGTGAGCTGGAGAACCAGCTTTAGCCGGTGTACTGTACACACGAGTGTGGTTAACTCTTGCACAGGACATTTTAGTTTGGAACGAAAGTAGAAAGACTAGAGCAGCGAACTCCCAAGTCCTCAGTGCAGCTTGGATTGCTCTTAGTGGGACGTCTTTCCTCCTCCAGAAAGTCCGCTGAGCGTGGATTTCCCAGCACATCTGACGTTGTTTAGCTCATCCATTTGGTGTTTTAGTAAATAGTTGTCTAAGACTGGACTCAACAAAAGCCCCAACACCAGTGACACATCTATAAACGAATAATTCTTTAATGTTGAATATCTAATCAATATTCAGTGTTTCTTGCTTATGATTCTAAAAAAACTTGATAAAAATTCAAATTTCAGCTTTTTTTCCTCATGTTATTTTTTTATCTTAAATTATACATATGTATCTTTTTTTTTTGTATGTGTTTAAAAGAGTTTTTAGTTTTATGTAACTTTCCCCAATCTGTATTTTGATGATTTTATTTTTTTATTTACTTATTTTTATTTTATGTGCATTAGCATTTTGCCATGGGTGTCCGGTCCCCTGGAACTGGAGTTGCAGACAGTTGTGAGCTGCCATGTGGGCGCTGGGAATTGAGCCAGGAGCCTCTGGAAGAACAACCAGTGCTCTCAACCACTGAGCCGTCTCTCCAGTCCCTGATTTTATTCTTATAGTGGTCTTGAAATGTTCTTTTTTTCTGCAACCTTTTTTAAACTAATGAGAAATTTGAAAATATGGATGTGGTTTAGGTTATTTATTTAGTGACGAAAGAGCGGTATATCTTCTCCTTGATTCGAGATGCTGAGTTTAAAAACTTTTTCCATCATTTCGAATTCTCCAAGTTAAAGGCATCTACGGTTCAGTTCCTAGTAGTTCAACTCTTGAGTCTGACTTTCTTTGAATGATGGTTTTGTTTCATTGTAACGCTTTACCCTCAGATCCGGCAAGAAGAAAAACATTTATTTGCTGTTTGTTTTCATACTACCTGAAGAATTCAAAGGTATGTATGGGACTTCCTCATGTGGCATGTGTTTCATTTTCAAGCAGGAATCACAAGGTTGGTGCTAACATGATTTCTTTAGGCTGTATTTCAGAATATGGAGTGGATATTAGTTTCACTGAGCCTCTGACCTTGGACAAAATGAACACGGTGGTGAAGTACTGGAAAACATTTTTCATACATATGGGTGAGTTAAAAATATATTTGCAAAGGTTTAAGAAATTCTCATTAAAATTCTATAAAAAGCCATGTTTGCATATCTTTAAATTGATTATCCCCTTATGCCTTTATTTGTGAACTACAAATTTGCTATGTATTTCATGAGTGTGCTTTTAATCATAGTCAGGAAATTAGTGTAAATAAGGAGGAAAAAAATCCTTTATCTGCAAGAGAAGCAGAAATGTTCAGAAATTTCCAATGAGTTGCATGATAGCTGGGTGATAAAGAGTGCTGTTTGTTTTTGTTTGGGATTGTTACTATGTTTCTTTTCATTTGATAACCTGGCTGCCCTCATATCTTGGTTATTAAAATATAATTGATTAGGTCACTTCATTACAGGGATGTTCAAAAAGCAGGAGCATTAACCTGGAATTGCACAGTCATTCCTTCTTGATTTATTTACCTCTTGGAATGAATACAGGACCATTCTTCCTCTTGCATAGCTTTAGATACAAAGCACTAATGTCAGTGCCTCAATTAGACCTCTCCTTTGTAATCCCTTACCTATTGTATTGTGTGTATTGCAACACTTTAGCACTAATCCCGTTAGTTTTTATCCCCAAAGCACAGCAGACAGCCTCCAAGTCCTGGAATTAATGTGGTTCAATAACTATTTTTTGCTTGCTGTGTGCTGGGATATCATCTGAGAAATTTTTTGGAATTAAGCTGATATCAGATGGAGAGGATTGGTCAAGGAGTGGAGAGTTTTTGCATATCAGCAAATAGTGAAGACCTAAGATACTTGATGACTGTATTAACAGAACTGTGTGAAATGCTTGAAACTTGCTAAGAGTATCCATTTAAAATGTTTTCAACGCATGCACGATAGAATAATTACATAAGGTGATGAATACTCTAATTTGATTGTGCTATGTTTACAGTATATATGTTTATCAACTCTACATATTGCAAACACACACACACACACACACACACACTCACAGTTACATCTCCATAAGGCTGGACACCTTTTTTAAACTTAAAATTAATATGTTCTTGAAACACACTGAGGGTGATTAATATATAAGTTCACATTCCCTTCCCATATGTTTGCCTCTTTGGAGTGTTAGTTTTTAGTGGTCAGTGTAGTGAGTTCAGTTTGTAGCACCTCCTCCCCCGGCAGCCCCTTACCCCTCTGGCTTCACCTTACTGGCCCTGACTAAGCTTGTGGCCAAGGTCCCTTTGCACTCTGTTCTCTGGTCCTCAGGGCAAAGGCAGCTGCTCATCACCTGTCTGGCACCTCTGCTGGGTCACAGTCATTCTCTAGTTGTTCTGTCATTGCTCCAAGGACCAACAGCTGCAGATTCTTTTCCCCTTGCGGCTTTATCTCAACAGTGCAGTTGTTTGACGCTTACTTATAAATAGGCAGGTGATTCATAAGCTCGGTTGGAGGCGCCCTGTAAAATACCTAAGTTCACAGGTTCTGACTGGACAGATGATGTCCTGGGGGTACGGTGTGGTGTATGTAACCTTCCAATGGCACTTTCTAATCTGAGTGGTGTTATGCTTCCTGGAATGAAATCTATTTGCTTTCTATTTAAAAAAAAAAAAAGCCTGCTTTGTAAAAATCATTGGTCGTGATCTTAGGATTAAAGTGAGCTCTTTGCAAACCCCCGGCAGATGTGGAAAGCATCAAGAGGCTTCCGGAATGTGGACTGTACCTCCAGACTTCCTGCAGTGACTTTTCTACTGATCTGTTTCTTTGGTTAGTTTTATTTTTCCTACTTTTCCATATTACAAATTGTATAGTGTGTATATTTTATTAAAGATACTGCAGAGAATGTCCCAACAGGACACTAGCCCTGGTGCTGAGAGGCCTGAAGTGGGGCGGTCTCTTGCCTGGACGACAGGAAGCATTCTTTGGTCTCAAATTCTAGAGCTGAGATCATGGTATATCACACAAGAGGATTCAATCCAGTATAAGAAAACTCCTTGATACTCAAATAAAATAATAGAAGACACTTTTAAACCTCCGGTATTTGAGGAAACAAGCACAATCTTGCTTAGTCTATATCTAAAGCACTTTCTTCCTGTTGTCTGTTTTGAACTCACAAACTCAGTGCTTCAACTATTGAACACCTGTGATTAGGAGAGTTTATTATATGACCTATGAAGGAAGCTCAAGTTTTTCTACGGGGCAGTTTGTCTGGGCTGTCTCAGTGTCTGCATGCCTCCCTTCTGGGTGTTAGAACTAGCACTCGAGCCCACCTCCCATGGGCAGTTGAACTTGGGGTCCGACTCCTCCTATGTTTGGTAATAATCGACTTTTGGTGACTGTTTCCCTCATTTTATTTTATTTTTTACTATTTTTATTTTTTTAAATTTTGCATCCAAGGAGGTTTTTGATAGAGCTTAGAGCTGCCCAGAATGAACAAGTGCTGTAGCCCACAGATGCTGATGGTGAAAATGCTGAATCGGGCTTTCCCGGCATGTGTAGAATGCAGCCATCTACTGTTTGGAAAAAGGAAGGGACTTGGCAGCCAGTTCAAAGATGATCTCACTCAAGTGATGCATGGATAACGGCGGCTTTGTGAAATCTTATTTAGTAGCTGAGCAGCAAAGAGCTTTATGGAAAGATCACCCCCGTGTGGGGCGCGAGGGTGCTGTGAGGTTTCATGATTCTCCTATACTATATGAAAGCATTTTTCAGTGTCTATCATCTCGATTCTTTTTCTCCACCCCCTCTAATCTTACCGCTGTAAATAAAAGTAAAATTTCCAGTCAAGTTCCACCCTTTTGGATAAAGAAAATAGGATTATAGTGCTAGAGAGATAACTCAGTCAATAAAGTAGTTGTTTGAAAATATGGGGACTTGAGCTTGAGACCAAGAATTCAAACACAAAAGCTTTGAGACGTGGGTGCTTAGAATACCAGCACTGGGGAGGTGGAAACAGAAGGAGGATCCTTGGGGCACCCTGGCCAGGCAGCTGGGCCTACCACATGAGCTTCAGGACTGCCAGATACCCTGTAACAAAAGCTGTGGAGATTAGCACCTCAGGAAAGACACCAAGTGGATCTCTGGCCTCTACATGCCCCCGCCCCCCCCCCTGTGTGTGTGTGTGTGTGTGTGTGTGTGTGTGTGTGTTTGTGTCTCCTCTCTCTTTCCTACTCCCTCCCTCCCTCTGTCCCTCTCCTTCCCCCTCTTAATTTTTAAAAAACAATGGAAGGGGGCCTGGACAGATGGCTCACCCATCAGGAGCATTGGCCACTCTTCTAGAGGAGCCAGGTTCAATTCCCTGCACCCATATAGTAGCTCACAACGTCTGTGACTGCAGTTCCAGGGGTCCTAGTCCCTCTTCTGGCATCTGTGGGCTTCAGGCACACATGGGTTACTCTATCATACACATAAAATAAAAGCTAATGGAATAGTGCAAAACCATAGATTTCTAGGATCTAGACAGGGGGTCAGAACAACATCCATTAAATGAGAAAATGTGAAGGGAGAGAAGCTATGCTGATAAAGCTGGAGGAGGGCGGGTAAAGTTGCTCTGTTCGTTTCTCCACAATGGACCTTAACTTCTGCATTTTATTTCATGTAAGTGGGTGTGATTTGTTGCAGCGCAGGTAAGTAGTACTGCATGCTGTACCACAGGCATGCAGTACCCTCAGTAGCCAGAAGAGGGCATCTAATACCTTGGAACTGGAGTTACAGATGGTTATGAACCACCACGTAGGGTGCTGGAAATGAAACCTATGTCCTCTGCTAGAACATCCATTGCCCCTAACCACTGAACCATCTCTCCAGCCCCATGAGCCTTAACTTCTTAAGGGTCATGTTCTGTGATTCGCAGAGGGACCATAAGACCCTGTGCAAAGTATTGTAAGTAAAAAACTGCATCCGGTCTGCCTGACATTATATATCTTGGCCTGTAACCTGCTCAGAACACTTAATGTTAGCTTACAGTTGGGCGGGAGCTATCTAACTCCGGCTGCTTTATAACGGGTTGTCCGAGCATCAACCGTTGTGTGTAATTTATCAAAAACAGCAGGAAGGAGAAGTAGACTGGTGGTGCAATTCTTTTCCAACAGCACGAAGTAAAGAATAAAAATACAAAAGCATCGTCAGTGGGTAACTGCTTGTAATTTGGAATAGCCACAACAGATAAAATTAAAATGTCTTAGCCCTGGTTATATGCTATACTTAATCAGCGTGTTTTAGTGTTTTGACCGTTGCATTTATGATATTTCAAAATCTGAAAGAAAAGATTTAGTACCGAATGTGTCAGGTACAGTGATGTGATGTATTTACCCTCTTTGTAAGAAGCAGGAGATGTAGTTTCCATCTGGTTAGTGACTCATTTGCCTGACAATTTTCCTCTTTAATATGTGGCCTGATTTTCACTTACTTCTAGCTCTGGGAAGCTGAAAACTGACCCAGAACTTGGAGAAAAGGCCCCATTGCCGGGTCCCCAAAGAATCAGGAAGAGTTCTCTTCTTCACTCAAGCAAAGAAAAGCTGAGGAGGTGAGTGTTGTTGCGGCTTTGGTGTTGTGGATAGCCCTTGACACGTTGAAATCACACCTGCACATTTCCCAGCTTTAGCATGACCAGCAGTCTAGATGAAGCTAGGAAACGATGTGACCATGAAATGTATGCCACCCTTTCTGCCGTCGGGTCAGCTGGCATCAGTGCCACGGAATGACTGGAGACCAGTAGGGACTCTAAGTGGTCTTGTGAGTCTCCTGTTTCCCCTGCATTCACACGCTTTCTGAATACACACTGAAACAATGTAGGAAGGCTTGACATATTCTCTATCAAAGCTCTAGGAAAGGGAGCAAGCTGTTGACAGTTGAGTCGTCTGTAGGTGACTTTGCTTTCGGTCCTCTTTTGCGTTTCGCTCTTGCTTTATTTAACAGCTAGGATTATTTTTCTACCCTGTCTTGAATACTACTTTTCCTCAGTAAGATTTATGACACCGTTCCCACTGCAGATGAAATGCGGACTATCTAATAGACTGTAATTTGCTTAAGGCGTCCTCCTATTTAACATTTTTTAGGCAATTTTTCATATTTTACTGAGAGACCACTTTGCACGCAGAAACTTTGCCGTGTGTTTCACCTTCAGCTCTTTTGTAAGTGAACGTTCTCTGTGAAAAGCCTTCCAGTAATAGTGTCCAGCTGTTGACTCCCCACTGCTTTTCCCCAGAATAGTCCCTGAGACATCTCTGCCAAACTCCAGAGCTCCTGAAGCCCTATAAAAATTCCACTTACCAACATATTTTCCACCCCCTGACTATATATATGTCAAACAAGATATTTTTAAATTTAATTTTTCTTCTATTTTGAAATTAAGAGGAATTTAAGGACTTGCCTAAGGGTCCAGCTGGTTGCCCTGTACATGTCAAGATTGCAACTGGATAAAACAAGTCCTTCGGGGAAAATGCCAAGGGCTTGAATTAATTCGATTACATCTACTTCCCCATATATGTCTCTTGGATGCTAGCCTGGACACAGTTCTTTGCATTTCAGTTCTTCTGCTTAGGAAAGCTATCTCCTTGCTTTTCTTCAGCTCAAGCCACAGCATATGTAAAACTCACATGTCACAATACACCAAATGATCTCTTGTTAGAAATATGGTCCAAACCCAGATCCTGTCTCCTCCCGGCCTGCTGGGCTTCTAGTGTGCACTGAAAAAGGATATCTGTATAGCAAATGATTCTTTCCCAGGGGCAGACTTCACCAGATCTTCACTACCTGGGCACCCACAGCACCACAGCTATGGGCCTGATTGAGGGAGCTGGGGCTGCCAGGGCACAGACTCTGTATTTGCCAGTTGTTCACTTTGTGCAGCAGGCAAGGGGGACTCTGAAAGTTGTGATTTTAGGAGCTGGGAGGGATGCTGGCCTACGGGGACATGGCGTTCCTCTGAAACAGAGACCAGATGAAGAGGGGGACAATCCATTTTCACAAAAACCCACAAAGAAGAACTGTTTATCCCTATGCCCAAAGAAGAAAGTGAGACTAATGCTCCCTTATTCCCCTACTGTTCGAACAGAGAGCGCATCAAGTTTTCCTGCGAGCAGCTACGTACTCTCCTTCCACACGTCAAGGGGAGGAAGAGCGATGTGGCTTCTGTTATTGAGGCGACAGTTGACTATGTGAAGTGTGTCCGGGAGAACCTCTCTCCAGCCATCATGGCCAAGGTACTCAGTTTCTAAAGTCCTACTCAGCTATGCTTCCGTTCACCGATTTTTATGTTTGTTCTTGTAACTGCAAATCCATGTGTCCTTAAGTCTGTTTTTATATATGCACCTTTGTACCTGTTTAGATTACAGAATCCATCCAGAGCAATAAGAGGTTCTCTAAGAGATACATGCCCATTGAGCTGTTCCTTCCACGTGCGGCCACGTCACAGAGGTATAGCCAGGGCTGTGTGAATTCTTAGTCTGTGGTTTTTCTTTCCTCCTTTGCTCATGCTCATAGTGGACAGGAACTGCAAGCATACACAGTGAGAGCCCAGGCTAAGGATCTCCCACTGCCCATACTAACCATTTCAAAACCACCATAAACACCATATTCCTTGGGCTGTGGTCCTTGTTATCCCTGAGAGCCTTCAAATAAGCTTTGAGACTCCACTTGTCCAGCAGGGGCAGGCTGGATTCTAGAATTCTCTGTCAGAGGTTGAGGGCTTTGGAGCATCTAAAACCAGTTAGTAGGTAGTCCCTAAGCTCATGGATACAAAATGTGACATGCCAAGTAATGACTTCCTTCGTAGAACTTATGAGTCTGTACAAGCAAAGAGAAACCAAAAGAGCCCTTTGAAGAATCATTAAAAGTACTGAGTACCTCTTGGTTCTGTTTAAATAATCTTTAACTGAGACTCTGTCCGGGTTTTTTAGACCTTGACTAGTAGAGAAGCCTTTGAAGAGCTGGAGGGATGGTTCAGTGGTTAGGAATATTCGTGGCTTTTGCAAGAGGACCTGCGTTCATTTCCCAACATTCACATGGCTGCTTGCAATCAGCTGTCACTCCAGTCTCATAGGATCTATGATGTGCCATTCTGGCCCTTGTAGGAACTGCGTATATGCGGTACACATACACACCTTCAGGAAACACTCAGACATTTAAACAAATACATTTTAAAACCACAGTCTAGAACAGCCTTTGACCAGCTCTGTTCACGTTGTCTTTCTGGAGAGAAATGCGAAGTGAACCCTTCTTGTCTTTCAAGGGAAGACGCTGTGCTGACAAGCGCTTACGCGTCTATGCGGGAGATCCAGCTCCTGACTGATCAGTGCTTGAGTGTGTATTCTGTGCCTGCAGCAGGAAGGCCCGTGGAGGCAACTGTAAGAGGTGAGCTACGTGTAACCCTGTGCATCCGCAGAGCACGTGGGCCTGAATGGAGGCTCTGTAGCCCCTGGGTCCCCCTGAGTTCCCGTCATCTCCTACCATAATCAGGTGGTCAGGTGGAGCCGTAACACCACACAGTGAGTCCTGGCATCTCTCGAAGCTTTCAGATGGAGTTCTGTTAGTTCCTTTTGTGTCACTGTAGCAGAATTCCCGACAGAGCAACCCCAGGGAGGAAATGCTCCCCTCCCAGTTCCAGAGGATTCAGTCTGATGGTAAAGGCGGGCATGGCAGCACTCACACGATAGGACATCACAATGCAAGGGTCAGGGATCAGAGCAGGATGGAAGCAGGGGCAGAAGGCCCCAGCTCCAACCAGCTGCATTCCAGCTTCCAAAGGTTTCACAACCCCACAAAACAGTGCCACCAACCAGGGAACAAGTTTTCAAAATGAGACTGGGGGGCGGGGAAGGGAGGGATTTCAGATTCAACCACGAGAATTATCTTAGGGTCAGAGCTCAGAGACTCTGCTGCTCTTGCAGAGGACCTGGGTTCAGTTTCCAGCACCCACATGGCAGCTCTTGTCCGTACTTCCAGTTACAGGGGGTTCGCTGCCCTTTCTGGTCTCTCTGTAGGCATGGCATGCATGTGGCATACATACATACATGTATGCAAACATTCATACACATAAAATAAGATAATATAAACTGCCTCAAAATTGATGATAGTTTTCAGAAAGTATATCTTGCTAGCACATGATAAGTATATTAATAAATTTATTTCTTATAGAAATGAAATGTAAAACAAAGCATAGTTTTCTCTCACTACCCACAGAGCATTGGTTCCGAGCCCCTCCGCAGACACCAGATCTTCAGAGTCTCAAGTCCCTTCTATAAAAAGGAGTATCATTTACATATAACCTGGGCACATCCTCCTGCTTACTTTAAGTCTTTTGTGGGCTGAATGACACCTGATACAATGTAAATTTATACAAATCGTTGTTACATTATATTGTTCAAAGAACAAAGTCTGTCTGTGTTTTCTATAGATTTGCTGTTCCTTTTGTTTGTTTGTTTTTAATATTTTCAAGCCATGGTTGAAATGCCAGCTGGAGGATATAGAGAACCGAGTGTGTTCGAGTGAATTCAGTGCTGGCTTTGTGTTGAGCATTGAAAGCGTTAGTTTATTTACTTCTTTCATGGCTTTATTTTAAGGTTGCCACTCTGAGTTCAACACCTTTAACCCACATTCTCTGTTAGATTTGCCTTCTTGGTCCTCATCACTTGCTAATGACATTTATTCATATGCTTACTTTATTGGCTGTCTTCGCCCATTAGAGTGCCAACCCCACAGAGGTGGAGGGTTTTCCCTCCTGTTTTAATTCATGGTTATATCTTTAGTGCCTAGAGCAGTGGTGGTCAAGAAATACATAGAATACAAATACCTATTCAGACACATGCAGCCCTCCTCCCAGAGGCATTTCTGTTATATTTTGGTGCAAGCCTAGGCATTCCCATGTAGCTGTGGAAATAGGATGGGAAGGACCAAAAGAAAGTAAAAGAGAGCAAGTGTGTGGCTTTCGGTATTCCTGGAGGCTGCTCTCCATGGAGGAGACAGTGAAGTGGACCCTCTAGTCTGAGTGACTGGTGCTGAGGAACAGGGACACCTCTCTCCTTATTCAGTCTTTCCTGAGTCTTCTGGTTTCTTCTTCTAAGGAACTGTGTTGCCACAGCATCCCACTGTGCTGGGAATATCCTTGACCATCACTCTCCAAGCCTGTGCCCTGGTTCTCTGCTTGGCACCCCCACCTCAGAGATGGGGTTGTTTATATCAGAGACATAGTTGTTTGTATAAATTTGGAACTCAGTGGCAGATAGGATCCCAAAAGCAAACTGGTTCACCCAGTGTGTTTAATGCAGGACAGAGGCACCACATACATGTCTAGTGGGTAAGGGGATTCAGGGAGATCAGAGGGAGCTCTGAGACAAATGTGTTCCTACGGTTATGTCTAAAGTCGAAAGAAAAGGGGCCAAAATAGAACATAGATCCCCTTGGTTCTGAAGCCAAGGAAAGAAATGCAGATTATTTCAGTGGTCTGCTTAGACTTTTCTCTTGACCTGGGGAGAAGGGAGAAGAACAGAGAAAAGAGGAAGAGGAAGATAAGGAGAAGAAGAAGAGGAGGAAGGAGAATGAAAAGAAGAAGAAGGAGAAAGGGAGGAGGAGAGGAGGAAGAGAAGAAGGACAAGAGGAGGAGGAGGGGGAAGGAACACTGCTTATTGGCTTTTCAGCCTGTTTTCCCAGCCAAGAGGCGGCACTACCCACAGTGGCCTGGGCTTTCCCACATCAATCAAGAAAATGTACTATGGACTTGCCAGTCTTTTGGAAGAATTTTCTTCATTGTCTCTCTTCCCAAATGACTCCAGCTTGTATCAAGTTAACATAAAACTAACCAGGACAGATGGTCAGTTACAATGGTAGACACACACACACACACACACACACACGCACGCACGCACGCACGCACCAAAAGGCAAATCTGCTTGTCTTCTAAGATTTCTTGTTGTGATAAACCAATATAAACGTATAGTGCTGAGTTAAATGTTTCAAGAACAGCCGTCAGTGTTTAAGGGTAACAGCTGCCCATGCATGTGACACGGGAAATGTAGTTCACATGTTGTAGTTCAGAGCCCCAGGACTGTGTATAGTGTTCGCAGACACGTGTTCTCTTTCCCCTGGCAGCTCCGTCAAGCTCTGGGTCCGAGAGCCCTATTGAGGACCTGCTGAAAACGCGAGTCCCGGGCAGTGTAGCCCTCTCTCTGAGTCCCTTCCACGCTGTCAGATACTCTTCTGGGACCGTCCTTCCCCAGGACGCAGCTGCCAGAAAGAGCCAGAACATTTCTGTTTACCTACCATCCGCTGTGCCCAGTGGGTCCAACATTCTTCCTCAGCACCACAGCTCCATGCTTTGCCAAACTCGCCCTGCCAGTTCCAGTTGTCCAGTAAGTGGTCCGGGCTCCGGGAGTCAGGCTGGGTCCTCTCCAGCCAGTGAGCTGCACTCTGCTGCTAATGAATGCGCTGGTCTCAGAGCTCATGGCCTGTACCCCAAGAGCTGTGTTGGTTTTTAAGTCACTGAGTGGGGATAATTGCTGCAGTTAACCCGGGCCTTTGTTCTCCATGCTGCAGGCTTGGTAGCTGGATGTCTGGTATCATGAATCTGGATATGGCCTAGCTCACCTAGCATTAGGTGACCAGGTGGAATTGGGCTTTTCTGGGTCTGGGTGCTCCCGCCTGCTCCCCTCTGCTTCCCCTCAGAGTTTTTGGGATATTCCAGCCCATTCCTCGGTCTTCATTCTCAGCCGACCCCCTACCTGCTTCTCTTCTCTCTTATCCACAGTGGTTACCATCACTGCATGAAAACCCATCCTTCATTTGCCATCAGGCTGAGTTCACACACTAGTTTTTCTACAACAGTCCTTGAGTACCCTCATATTCTGGCATGTGTTTTCTGGCACGCCTGGGAATGTAGTATCTGCAGACATGAAGCTCACACTCATGAAATGTTTGGGGATACAGTCAGAGAAGCGGGTAGCTGCAATATGGGTTGGACCGTGTAGGAAAAGGACATAGGGTCGAATCAGGTACTGCTGACTCCTGGAGAGGTACTTACTGCCTAAGCCAAAACCCAGAGACAAAGAATTAGCCCCATGAGATGAGCAAGAGAAGAGTGGAGATGAACAGGGAAGTGGATAGACCAGCGTGAACGTGAAGTCTTTTGTGGAGGCCATAACTAAGGCATATATTTGGTCTAACGATGCCTAATGCATCCCTTCTAGAGCAGAAAATGTTGTTGCTTCTATGTGACATCTATGAAGTAGGAATAATAGTGACTGTCCCAAGATTCACTTGTAAGAAAGACATCCCAAAGGGAAGTACAGAGAAAACTTAGAGTATGCGGATAACACTATGAAGTGCCAGGAATGGTCAGAATAGGAAAGCCAAGACAAGTGAAAGACGATGGAATAGTACTGATTGATTGATTGATGACTAGCTAATATGATGACTGCCTTGTCTGTTCTGGCTTGAACTCTTAGGCTCAAGTGATCCTTCTGCTTAAACCACCCCAAAATATTGAGAACTACAGGCTCACAACTTGAACCTGACACTTTGGAAACTACAGGCTCACACAGCCGACTCATTTTTCATTGTTGACATGTTCTTACTGTGTATGTTTTTGCTGTAGGATTTTTATAAGAAAACTATTTTTGTTTTGTTTTTTAAAGGTGTGTGTGTGTGTACCACAGTGCACATGTGGAAGTCAGAAGACAGCTTTTTTTGTTTCTTCCTTCTTCTTTGTTGAGACAGTCTGTCTTCTCTCTGCTACAGTGTACTCCAGGCCACAAGCTTCCAGCCAGTTCTCGCGCTATCTCATCCAGCGTCTTCGGTGGGTTCCAAGACTCGGACCCAGATCATCAGGCTTCTCAGCAACTGCTTGTCTCCGCTGAGCCATCTCCCCAACCTCAGGAAGATGAATACTTTTAATGAAAAGAAATATTTGAAATCCTGTAGCTTTAGTCGCCTGAAGACTCCAGTTGACTTTATAAACTATTTCGCGAGACAGAAATGCATGTGACACTGTGAGTAAGAACGCACCAGCTTCAGTTAATGTGTATGGCTCTCTCCTTTCCAGCAGCAGTGGGGCATGTTAGCAGGCCATGGTGGAGGCTCCTGTTAGAGACCACAGCCTGGGCACACTTGTTCAGTTCAGCAAGAAGGGACAAAGAAAGGTTTTTGAAAGCCACTGGCCTTGGCTTCTGATGAATGTGCTAGAATCTTCCAAAGATACATAGAAAGACAGTTGATGGCAGTGATAGCCTTGTGTTCTCAGGCATCTTCATCCATTCTGGGACTTCCTGGCCAGAGAGGGGCAAGCAGCAGCAGCCTTAGTCACCCATACATACCCATTCTACCGAGAACTATTGTTCACTTTGTGAAAATCATATGACAAAGAAGACCCATTGGTTAGAACCAGCTACGACCGGGAAGGCACATTGATGCTCCAAAGGCCACCAAACACAGATCCTGCAGCCTGCTTATTTCTCTCACTGATCTCTAGCTGATATCTTTTGTAGATTTGACATTTTAACAGCCCCCTTCTTCATTCATCACCCAAGCTAAAACATTCAGGGGTGTGTGGAGTGGTGTCTGCCTTTCCACTTGGTGGCTGGATACAGTAAAGTGCTTTTGGTTGCATTTTGCCACCATGTGAGTGGGATGAGAGCCAGGAGGGCACCTTCCTCGCTGGACCCTTAGTTAGACCCACAGATTTCTGCTTTGTCCTTTCTTCCTACAGGGTGGTAGAGCAACTGTTGGAAACGGGGAGCTGTGGTTGTTTTAGATTTCACTGAAATGTTCTTACACAGAAGTTTTATTGTTGAAGTGTTCAGGTTTACCTTGTAATCCATTGTTTCATTTAATAAAATGTTTTCTCTTTTAATAATTGCATGAAAGGAATTTGATTTTATTAGATTTCTGAGATGCTTAATAATTCTTCAGCTTTTGTTTTTTCTTGGCATAAGTCTTTGAAGCTGCCAAGCTCTGTAGATATGGGGTGCGCTGTGGGAAGGAACTGAAAGTTTCCAGCTTATGTGGACGATGACTGTCCACAGTCTCAGCTACCATTGTTTTGGCATTGCAAGAGAAGTTATTGAGGTGTTTCGGGCCCCTTGAGCCTTGCCATGTCCTGAGTGGCCTCCCTTGCTGCTGGGAGAGCTGCGTGGACTTTCTCCAGATCCACACATGGGTTCTGAGAGAGGCTGTGGCCAGGAATTCTAGGAGAAAAGACTTGTGGAGCATGACTCCAGACAAATGGCTGTTTATCTGCTGACAGCCTTCAGTCCTTATTTTCCTTAAAAACTTAAAGTTTTTTGCTTTTTTTTCTGTTTTTTTTTTTTGTTGTTGTTGTTTTTAAAATTAAGGACTGGTGTTACTAAAATTCTTTCTCTTGGGCAGACATCAACAGCTTCTACTCCTCCCAAGGCCCCAGCCACAAAGGAGTTCTCTCAGAGGGCCCAATGAGTTTATTAGGCTCCTTTACAAATCACAGGTGAGGGTTTACTACAGCGGTGTTGGTGCCCCTCCGGCAAAGTCTACCCTTAGAAAGTCTTATGTGGCAGGGATGATGGCTGTCCTGTAGTCACAGATGGACCCTCTCCCTCTAGTCTTCCTCAGCCTTTATCCCCTAGCCCCTCTCTGAAGCCAGGTGTGATTAAGGCAGTGTTGGGCTCCCAGGATAGCAGCTGCTACTGGAGGATAGTCACACAAGCAGCCAGATCCAGAGTCTTGAACTTCATACAAGGGTCCGAAACTTAGATGAAAACTTCATTTTTAATAAATTATGTTCTTCCAAATAAGCTCAGCTCTCAGCCAAAGACTTAGCAGGCCTCAGCCCATAGAAGGGTTTTTTTTTGTGTGTGTGTGTGTGTGCATGGTTGTATATTATGTGCCTATGGTACAAACATGTGAGCAAAAGAATTAGCAAGACTTGACAGATGTCCACTGTGGGAGTGTGAAGAAGGACAAAGGATGAAGGCAGACACTCACGTTTCCATCTTCAGTGGCCAGTAATGAAGTTCATTGAGAAAGTAGGAAAGCAATGCTTGGCAAAATGACATGAAAGAGTGACATCACTAATCAGCGTCTGTGGTGCAGCAGGCTGCCCTTGGGGAGGCCGCCTAACTACACCCAAATACAGTCGGTACAGGCAGGAGCCCTGGATGGCAGATAATGTCATCCTTGTCTGATACTGCGTAATTCATCCCAAGGAGCCAGTCAGTCAGGCTTCTCATGGTGCTTTATGTTGGCACCTTCCAGAGACCTCTTGTGGATGGGGCAAAACTTCCAAAAACAGAGGACGCAAGATGCCAGTGGCTGCTGTCTGTTTGCTGGTTGTTAGAGTCATGGGAAACTCAATTTCTCCTTATTTCTAGCTTCTAAAAAATATAAAGCTTTGACAATGTCAGGTCTTTGTCTAGTATGCAAAAGAGCAACAAGCTACCTCGGAGGAGGGGCTTCCCCTCTGAAAGGGCTCCGCTTCCCTTTGGTCCTTCTCCCAGGGTCATCAGGGATTCAGTTTGACTCCTAAAAGATCGGTGGTTCTCCTGTATGAGTAACCGCTTATCTAGGTGTGGGAGGGAACTTAATCAATTTCCAGGCCATACCCCCCAGAATCAGATCTGCAAGACTCAGCTAGGCTGGGACTTAGCACTCTGCTATTAGGGTTCAATGAACCCTAATAGATGTGTTTGTATGTATCCAATTATCCCACCCCAACACACCCTATCTTCTTAAATGGATGCAGATACCTGTAGGGGACATGAAAAATAAACACACAGCCATACTTGATTGACCCCCAGACCCAGCAGCATTTATAGATTTATTCATAAACATTCTGGCTCCATACATCCAGGACAGAGCCCAGCATTCCACAGGACAATTCTGACACACAAGGTTGGGTGCTGTTGTTGTAACCGATATAAGAGCATGTTCATCAAGGCTGTAGAGGGCGGAAGTCAGGAGATGAAGGGCAGAGCGCAGGCTTAGCCGGGGTAGAGTTCAGAAGGTAGGTTCAGGTGTTGGTAAGCTAGACAATAGGGTCATATGGTTTTGAGAAATGCGAAGGCTGAGAGGAAGCATGGAGTTTCTGGAGAGCATGGAAGCTTGTAGCAGATTTAGGGTTTGTCTAGGAGGCATGGGAACTGGGTGAGGAAAGCCCCTTTTGAGCTTTAATCAAGGCATTGTCTACAGTAGACTCCAGTTCGTGTAAAACAGCCCCAGGCAGCCTTGGCCAACCGACAACAGCTCCTGAGCCTGGCCAACCGACAATAGCTCCTGAGCCTCTCGGCCGTTCTCTGTCGAGCTCTCAGGAGTACCGCTGACCTCTGGCTCTCCCTCTCCATTCTGTGGGCTCTCTGGTATGTGGAATGAGGAAGCAAAGCAGGAAACCCAGGATCATCTTGGTTAATCTGGTATCAAGAGCTGGTTTGGTCACCATGGAAACACGACACCCTTGTGCAAGACTGAGAAACCCTTTATCTCTCTTTTTCAAGGTTGGTTGTACAATCCAGGATAATCATCTTTCTGAAAACAATAAAATAATTGGAAAACACAGGCAGCTGTGATTGGCTTAACAACAGGATCTTGCATGCTGCTGTGTTTTTTTTTTTTTGTTGTTTTTTTTACAAAGCTTTTTAAAAATATTTTTCTCAACAGAAAGGTTACAAGGAAGTCCAATTATAAAGCACATGCACTGTGTGCTAA
>JAQHUG010000162.1:512198-529590 GCA_028555095.1 Dicrostonyx torquatus
TTCTGTCTACTCCGCCCACCTAAGGGCTGACCCATTTTATAAGCCAGGCAGCTCTTTATTCAACCAATAAGAGTAATACAAAATACAGGAGAACACTCCCACATCAATTTTATAAAACATTAAATTCTTATTCCTTTCAGTCTGCCTTAGACTGGTCCCATGTCCCTCAAAGTGATAGCTCTTTTTAAAAATTTAGGCTTAGGACTTAGGGGAAACTCTGTGTGTGTGTGTGTGTATGTGTGTGTGTGTGTGTGTGTGTGTGTGTGTAAAATAACGCCAACAACAACACCTACAACAGATCTTCAAAAAGCACGTGTCTCAAAGATTTCCCTCACAGACTCAAGTTTGAACTAGGAAGTGTTCAAAAGTGAAATACCGTGTGTGCACTCGGGTCTGTACACAGAGCCTAGAATGCACCGTTCTCCCTCCTGCTGTAGGTTCGACCTGGCACTCTTCTGTGCCATGCTAATACTCATGTTCAGGAAATCGTAAGGGGTGGGACGCCCTCTGGATTTAAACTCTCAAGGTTTATTTTATTTTATTTACTATATTAAAAATGTCAGAGTGACAACTGATTTTATCTCTTAGTGGAGTGCTATACTTGAACTACCACGTGACATTTTACTTCTAAATACTGACTTTTAAAGAATTTTATGTATAAATGTCTTGCTTGCATGTACGTATGCGCCACTTCCACGTCTAGTGCCTGCAGAGGGCAGAAGAGGGCACTGTCTCCTCTGGGACTGCAGTTATAGGTGGTTGTGAGCTGCCATGTGGGTGCTTGGGAATGGAATCTGGGTTCTTTGCAGGAGCAGTCAGTACTCTTAGCCTCTAAGCCATCTTCCAATCCCTAAAACACTGGGATTTTTATATCCCTTGCTAGAGTGTATTCTGTAATGTCTTCTGTTATCACGTTATTAAGTTCTTTTTCAGAGTGACAGTGTGTCAAAGGCTGGCAAAAATGTCCCAAAGCCTTCAGCTGAGTATGGGGGAAGAGAGACAAGCATGATTGCAGAAAAACTATTTTCTTCTAGAAGCAAAAGTTGCTATTGGGAAAAAAATGTACATGAACAGATTGCCTTGGCATAAAGGGGCGTTTTACAGGGTGACTCTCAACCCTGTGCCTGGGAGACATTCCTGCAGGATCTGCTGAGCTCAAAATCCTTGCTAGCTATCGTGAGATTTGAGGAAGGGAATTTCTTTCTTGTCCCCCCCTTGCCCCTAACCGTGTGAACCAAGATTGCTGGGTTGCAATGTAAATATTATTGCTGGCCACAAGACTTCCCAGAGCCTTTTAAGGAGCCTACCCTAGGGTTTGCCTGGCAGCGAATGTGTTTGTATGTGGTATCACTGTGAATTCTGCCTGAAATGGAAAGTCTACAATAGAGATGTATTAAAATGGTGGGATTGTGGGTAGCAGAGGACAGATACGAGGAGAGCATGTTAAGATATTTACACGTAGAAACTTGGCCCTGGTCCAGGCAAGTCTGGAAAACAGTACACCCAGTTCTCTATCCCACCGGCAGTGCGGGTAGGAATCTGCTCTATGAGGAAGCATGTTGGAGCCCTGACCTGGCTCAGCAAAGGTGAATGCCCACGTGCTTGGGTAAATGGTCTGCTTGCCGAGACCTCAAATAGCTTATGAAAAGATGCCTGGCCAGCATTTCATCACGGGTTACCGTGTTAGAGAAATTGGGCTAAAATGTTAAATCTCTGCTGCTAGAATTGGCTTTGTGTCATTTGGGTATTTCCTACAGATGCTACGGAGAGCTCAGGAATACTAATCAGATCCCGTTGGCAAAGCCGCGCCAGTTGTGGCAAACTTCCAGCTGAAAATTATTTTTCACTGTCTTCATGGCTATTCTGCTCTCGCTCGCACAAAAGCAGGCCCAAACTATTGGCAATTGTGTCCCCAGACTCCCAGGCCCCACATCCTCAAGTCCTCAATACCACTCTTTTCTACTTCCCAAACCTTCCCTTTGTCGTGAACGCAGCTTTGTCTCCATATCATGCAGTAACTGACGCTCGTCCACAGGCTCTCAGCCTGTGTCCCTTGCCACACGAACAAGTCTCCCATAAGGAGCAGCTGCGTGTCTTAGGAAGAACGCTAGATTGGAAGTCAGAGTCCTGTCGCAGACTGCATCCCATCTCTCTGTACACACGAGGTAACTTATTTTTCTCCCTTCATCTGTTCCCTTTTCTAAAACATTACTATATTGATTTCCTTATTAAGGCACAAGCTTAAGGCTAGGGTTGATAAAGTCCTTGATATCTACCGTGCCCTCCGCACACGGCATCTATCATGTTCCCTGCCTCCTGGCAGCCTGTGTGCTCCCTATGATACTGTACCAGAAGAAGAGAAGGATCATGGTTCCTAAGGTCACTGTGCATCTCCTCCCAGCTCCACAGCAAGGACATCTGGGGTGCATTGAGTGGTTAGGATTCTTTCCCTCTAATGTTAAGTCTTAAGAACCTTATCGGTTGAGTGTTTATTGCTCTTACAGGACCTGGGTTATGTTCCCAGCACCCACATAGCGGCTCACAACCACCTGTAACCAGTTCTAGGTGATCCAGGGGATCTGATACCTTCTCCTGACCTCCTCAGGCTACTGCATGCACATGGCGCACATACATGTACTCAAGTACACACACATACACATGCTACACATACGTGCACTCAAGTATAGACATATACACATACAATAAATAAATGATAGAGTTCTGCACCATCCACCCTTTTTAGTTACTAGCACCACACACTATTATTTGATAGCCTCTTGTCTGCCCTGCTCCACCCTCGTCTGCCCTGCTCCATTCTCCTGTCTACCCTCTTCCAACGTTCCCTAAAGTTCCGCCAAACTCAGGCTACAGCCAGATGCTAGCAGAGCAGAGCATAGGTTTATGTGGATTCTACACGTGGTTCAGTTCCCTCCAGTTCTGGGATGTGTGTCTGCCACCTGACCCCTGCCTCAGAGGTCCGTGTCTTTAAAGGCAGGATGGCAGGTAGGAATCCCAGTCCTATAACCCTTGATCTCAACTCTAAGCTTGTTAGTGATCATCGTCCTGAGCTTAGTTTCTTGTTTCTCTCATCAGTTGAGCTAATACATCACTTGCAAGTTTGTTCTGAGGCTTAGAGAAATATACACACATGTACGGTGTCATTGAGGACAGCATCTTTCCCATAGAAAGAACCAATAAATAAAATAAGCTGATTTACGCAATTGGTTACCTTTTCCCCATAAGTCTTGTTCTCTAAACATGCAGCACTCCCGTTTCCCCTGTAACTTCAGTGTCTTGCCCCCCCATCAGTACTAATAGTCTATTGGAAAATATTTTAATCTATGTTGTGAAACTATGAACCTAAACAAAACAAAATGACATAAAACGGAGCGAAAAATCTCATTTCCCTTGATGTTTGTTCTTTAGAGGTAACCCCTCCCAGGGTTGGAGAGAGCTCAGTAGGTAAGTGTGCACACTGCTCTGGCAGAGGACCTAAGTTCAGATCTCAGCACCCACATCAGGCAGCAACAGCCTGCAACCTCAGTTGCAAGGGGCCTCTGATGCCCTCTTCTCATCTCGTTGGGCATTTTCGTGCACACTCCTCCCCCCATATTTTAAAAACAAAATTTTGCTGGGCAAAATTCTGGTACAGGCCTTTAATCTCAGCACAAGGGAAGCAGAAGCAGGAGGATATCTGTGAGTTCAAGGCCAATCTGACTTACAGGGCAAATTCCAGGCCAGCCAGAACTTCACAGTGAGACCCTGTCTCAAAGAAACAAAACAAATAAGAAAAAAGCCCACAAAAGTAACCACTCACAGCACATTTTTCTCTAGATTACTCTTATAGAAACATGCAGAGTGAAACTATATGAATTATACATATGGGGACACATTCTGATTTCTCTCAAAATTGGAGCCATGATTTGACTTTTTAAAATGGATGGAGAATTCTATTTTAAGAATATCTCGATGTATATTTAGTTTTCTAATGATTTTCCCACTTGGTACATTTTCACAAATATTATAATAGTTAAATATTTTACTGAGTCCTTCTTATTTAGCAGTCCTGGCAATATCCCTCACTTGGAGGGGTGAATGTTCTGACAAAAAATTCATGAAATTAACATGGCAATAAATAGAAAATGCCAGCGAGGTGATTGTGGATGAGCAGGATGGAAGTGGTACTCACTGTGAAGTGAGGTTCTGGGCCTTGAGAAAGAGCATTGTTGGGGCGTGTTGAGGAGGTGGGCCATGGGCACAAGGGGAAATCCAGCAGGGAATCCCTGAGATTTAAAATGCCTTTTCATGTCTTTGAACAGTTGTAGGTATCCTAAATAGAAAGGAAGTGGGGCCAGGGGTGAGGCAGGCTGTTATTTGGGATAGGGAAGTCTTGGGGAGATACACTGATAAAGTGGGTTTGGGAAAAACCAAAAGAAGAAAGCAAGGCAGGCAATGGCCCAGGGAAAGGAACATTCTAGAGAAAAAAGCAGGGCCTGCCAGGACTGTTACATAGCAGTGGCGCTGGAGATGCAGGGCAGCCATCAGGTCTAGGAGGAGGTGTAGCAGGAGACATGGGGAATCAGGTGATGCTGGGCTCCAAGAGACCGTCAGGACATTGACTTCTTACTAGATAGAAGCCAGTACAAGAGGAGACAGGCATGGTAGATGAGCTGACTGTGGGGCAGAATGCAGGCCTTAGGGAGCAAGTGTGGAGTGCTGGGGAATGAAAAGTTGTCCGTAGTCCAGGCAACCAACCAGTGCTGGTGCATTGGTCATGGGTAGGGTAAAGACATCAGTGTGAATGGCGCTTTTGGGGACTGGTGATATCACAGCCTGACTGGAGTGGTTGAGAGACAGAGAAGGAAAAGCCTGAGTAGGTAACTTGTCTTTTGTCACAGGGTGGAGAATGTTCAAAACAAGGGAGCGTGGAAAGTTGGATAGGGCGTTTTAAGGGAGGAGAAATTTCAGCATGTCTCCCTGTTGTGTGGCATTACCCTGTGAAGAAGGAAGGCTTTAACAGAGCATAGTTGTTGCAATGATGATCTTGAGCAGCTGGAGGCTGTGGAGACACCACTGGGGCCCTGTGTCACTGGGGTGACAGCAAGGGAAGGCAGAAAGCAGCAGGTCAGATGCAGATGGATACAGGTGGTACAGGGGAAGGCAAGTGCTGGGAGAAGTGGCAGGAAAAAGAAGGAAAATCCCGAAGTGTTTTCTGGGACTGGCTATGGGAGTGTGCCAGATCCAGGCTTCGAGTCCCACACTATGGGTGTAAAGTGAGACCTCTCAGAACATCTGTGTGTGTCCTTCAGGGAGACTGAGGCCTGTGGGGTTGTGTAGACAGCTTTAATCAGGGCAGGTTTCACCAGAAACTGTGACAGGGAAGTCAGTGCCTAGAAGAGTCAAAGAGGAGGACTAGATTACAAGGAGCCACTGAGGGCAGGCTTACAGAGAGCAGGAGGAAGGAAAGGGGACACACCGCCAGGACGGGTGGTGGGGCCAGAAGTGGACTGTCAGCAGGCTGAGGCTCAGTTCTGTGTGCTTAAAAGTTGCTGGTATCAGGAGGCTGTGGAGATAGCTTAGGGGGTAACAGTGTCTCTTGTTCTTCTGGAGGACCCAACGACCCGTGTCAGATGGCTTACAACCGCCCATAACTCCAGTTCCAGGATATCAGAAGCCCTCCTCTGGCCTCTGTGGGCACCTGCACATACATGGCATACACTCACACAAACACTCACCTGTATAAGTAAATAACAATAAATCTTATTTAAAAAATTGACACCAAAGTGTGTATGATAGGTAAGGACAAGATGGAGGAAGAACAGAGGGTGGGGGAAGAGTAGAGGGTAGGGGGAAAGCAGAGGGTGGGGGAGAGCAGAGGGTGGGGGAAGAGCAGAGGGTGGGGGGAGAGCAGAGGGTGGGGGAAGAGCAGAAGGTGGGGGGAGAGCAGAAGGTGGGGGAAGAGCAGAGGGTGGGGGAAGAGCAGACGGTGGGGGAGAGCAGAGGGTGGGGGAAGAGCAGAGGGTGGGGGAAGAGCAGACACTTCTCTTGGAGGCTTGGATGGTAAGACAGATTGTAGTGATAGGCATGTAGGGGCCACTGACATCACTAGGGCTATGTGAGCGTTCTGGCTTCTTTATGATCACACAGAGAACTCATCCACCATGGTTACAAACTTACCTCTGAAGCAGAGATTCCCATTGGTGTGAACAGTTCAAAAGACAAATAGGTCAGGTCAGGCATGGACTCAATTGTGACTGTGATGGCCTTCTTTTCTTCTGGAGGCTTCAATCCCATCACCGTGGAGTAGCACACAGGGGAAGTAAAGAAGAAATGAGTCAGGGAGAGGATGTGTGACCTCCTTAGGGGAGGATGTGACATTATCATCACAAAGACCAGCCATTTCCAGGGACTAACAGAGTCTTCCCAGGGTAATAAATCTCTATTTTACAACAAGTAGGAAAGGGCCCTAACTAATTATTTGCTGATCACCCATCTATCTCCAGTCAATAATCCAAGAAGAGCCTTAATGCATTAAAGAGACAGGAGCACAGCCAAAGACTCATACTGATACAGTTTCAGAGTTCAAAGCCATGTGTAAGCGTGGGAAGTAAAAAGTTTACATCCTTAGGTGGATGGAGTACAACGGGATCCAGATGAGCCTTACCACTGGAATTAAATTATAGGCACTTTTTAAGATGGAGGATAAAATTAGTGTTTCAAACATGCCAAGGAAAGGTAGCATAACGTAGAAGGGACGGTGCGGTCACTTTCTAGCCATTGGAGGAACAATTCAGGAGTTATCTTGGCTCTTACCCAATAAAATCAGTCCCTGATACATGATAGATATTGGGAACTTTTTGAAAAATGAAGGTGTAAAAACCTTAAAACAGATGTCCATCTTTGTAAACGTGACGTGATAGCTTCTTTCAAGGAGTAACGGCCAAGCCTGGGTCTGCATGTCAAAGTAAGCACCCCCACCCATGCACCACTTTTCGATAAATATGACTGCCAAATGGCTTGTTTCCCTAACATGCAAAGCATACCTCAAACTCATGCAGAGAAGATAAGAGACCAGCGAGAAAGATGGGCAGAGGTCATGGCTAGCCTGCCGTCACGGAGCACCATAAGGAAACGAAATGCTTGAGAAGATGTTAACAGTACCAGCTGGTGAAAGAAAAAGACAGCGATTTTTCACCTTTCTGGTAGTCTATGAGCAGCAATGCTGCCCAGAGGGTGGGGCAGAGGGGGGCAGAGGAAATACCACAGGCGGACAGGGATTTCAATGCGAGTTACTTCTCGGATGACAAATATTTAGATTTTAAATTTTCATGTTCTGAATTCCGCATTTTCTATTTCTAGGAATTTGTTACAGGGTAAGGGACTTCTCTTCCAGAGCCAGCCAGAGATTTTTCTAGCATAGCACATCACATCACAGTGGGCCTCAGCATTGTCAGTGGAAAGTAGTCCCCAAAGAGCTGTGACTAGGAAGGGTCGCATCAAAGGCCAACATAGCCAGCCCCATCACTCCACTGCCTGCTCAGTTTGCTGACAGCCTGAAGACGAGGCTCCTCAGGCCACTCACCCACCACCCCTGCCCTGTCCACGTTCTGCCTCTGTGATTCAGTTGTCTCCTTTGCTCTTAAAACAGTAACTGGTACAACCTTCCGTCCCCCTTCGTCTCACACTCTCCCAAGTCCAAGGGAACTCCTCCAGCAGCTGTGCGATCCTGCTATTGAACACCATATACTTGCTTTATGTCAGATAGTTCCCATAGCACAGCGGGCATCGCCATTCTTAAAATCTCTCATTAAAAACAAAATGAACATCCCTAAAGTCATCCACTTAAATAAAATGCAACCTGCTTGTAACTCCGCCAGCCTTTCCTTCCAGGACTGCTGCTCTGTTTTCTCTGGGACGCAGGCCTTGGGCAGGGTGGTTTTACACTTATTTCTTCCCTTGCTCACCTCCTGGTTTCTCCTCAGCGTTTGTGCTCAGTGTAAGTACCCTGCTGAAAGGTTTACACATCCTAACACTATGACTCAGTGCACTATCACAAAGCAAACACTGTGAACCAGCACCTAGGACAAGAAATAGACTGCCCTTCACACTTCCGAGTTCTGCCGTTCACTGCTCCCCACACTAATGACCCATTGCCTTGAATACAGCACACTATTTGGCCTATTTATGGAAAATGACCTGAGAATGTTGCTGTCCTTCTTCCCGCAAGCTTTCTCTGGCTCAGCCTTAGTTGTTATAGCTAACAGGGGCCAGTACACTGAAGGCCTAGGCCATTGTTCTTGTTCGTGTGTTTCCTGAGCGAAGGAAGGTTTTAACAGAGGCGTGCCATGCCGTGTCTTCACCTGAACCACCCGGAGGGCAGACAGTGGTTGGAGGATGAAGTTGAAGATGAAGGCCCAGAGGATGGAAGCTGTTGTGATAAACCAATCATAGGACTGCATTTCCCAGCTTTAAAAAGAAAAGGCGTTTTAGGTCAGCCCCTCAAGGGAGCCGAGTCAGAACCACGCTAAAGCAATCCCAGGGCTGGACCAGCAATAATTAGGTCACCTGTCACGACTTAAGCTCAGAAAATAATTAACACCCCCACAACAAAAGTAGCTCTAGGAAGCAACTCTAATTCTTAAAAGGAAAATAGGATACTTTATGGCTGAGAAGAAATAGAAGCTTCAATATTCTGAGTCCTTGGATGTTGAAATCAATACTTTATCAAACACAGAAAGCTTACAAAGGGCCGGAAGAATCAAATAATTTCAGTTATAATGGCCAGGGCAGGTTAGTTATGAGTAGGCAAAAGCTGATTGATCAGCAATGGGAAAACCATGGATCCCCTACAGATGATACCTAGAGATTCAGAGATGCAACCTGACTGGGAGATTGTACATTGCTAGCCACATTCGCCTTGTATTTGTCTTAAATTTGATGTGTGTGGGTGTTTTGCCTGTGTGTGTGTGTGTGTGTGTGTGTGTGTGTGTGTGTGTGCATTGTCCACAAGGGCCTGAAGAGGGTATCGGATCCCCTGGAATTGGAGTTACAGACAGTTGTGAGACACCGTACAGCAGCCAAACCCAGGTTCTCCAGAAGAGAAGCAAACTGTCTCAGCCCTTTAGCGATCTCTCAGCCCTCTGTTTCTGCATTCTTACCGTGGGAGACACCACAAAATCTTGGCGGTTTGGTGACAAGCACCTTGACACGACTCAGACAAAGTCAAAGTCTAGTTTTCATTTAGGATTGAATATTTTTCTCAGTGCCAAGAATTCCAAATTTTGAAACGCACATTTAGTATTTTTATTTAATATTTTACTTATGTATAGGTCTATACATTTGGGACTATATTGTTTTCAAAGGACTCTTGGGGAAAGTGAACCTGTAAGTTAATTTATTTAAAAATCTAAAAGTGTGGCAATAGTAGCCTACTCTGCTTTGCCCAATACTGTGATTATCCTAGGGCAGTGGAACCAATGGGTGTTTTTGTAGACACTCAGCCACCTCATAGCATGACAACTTCTGAAGACTGGTCTCAGGGCCAGTGAGAGGACTCAGCAGGTAAAAGCATTTGCTACCAAGCTTGGTAGCTTGAGTTCAATCTCCAGAATCCACTAGGTGAAGAAAGAAGACTGATTCCTACATGCTGTCCCCTGACATGATATTCTAGTGGGAGCATATTCAATAAATAAATGTGACTAATGTTTTAAAATTAATCCCTGGTGGAATACTTCTCCTGGGGAGATGAAAAGAAGTATCTAGTCTCCTGAGATGGGACACCCAACAGGCCACACAACCCAATACCATCCAAGTTCAACTGTGTGAACTAATGAGTTTAATCAGATCCCTTAGAAGGGTTTGGGAGAGTCTAAAGAAGTACATGACAGAGAAGCCTTGTTGTATGAGGTGCAGGGCTGTGTTCCCAGCATCTGAGAGGAGCACGGGCCCTTTTGTTCCTTCCTGCCCGTCTCTCGGCCACCAACTAGCTTATGCCCGAAATAACCACACGAAAATTGTATTAATTAAATTACTGCCTGACCCATTATCTCTAGCCTTTGCTTGGCTAACTCTTACATCTTGCTTTAACCCATAATTAGTAATCTGTGTATCACCATGTGTTGTGGTTTACCGGCATGAGTCTAATCAGTGTCCATCTTGGGCTGAAGCAGCATGGCATCTCTCACACTTCCTTCTCTCTCACTGCCTCCCGTTCTGTCTACTCTACCCACCTAAGGTCTGTGTCCTATTCTACAGGCCAGGCAGTCCTTTATTCAACCAACGAGAGTAACCCAAAATACAGAAGAAACCTCCTACACCAAAGCCTTACCCAGGAAAGGTGAGTTACCACAGGACCACAGTCAACTCCATATCTCCCCAAGGAGCTCATGAAGCTGGGAGGGAGTGTTGGCTGGAACCTGCCATGAGAGTCTGATGACCTCCCAACTCTGGGGTAATGCAATAGCCATGGTCTCCTGAATGTCTCCTTCATATTGCTCTGATTAAAGATGGCAGTAGTCTTGTCTTGGCTGGAGGAAAGAGACCTACTAGAGCCACTAGAGTCTCAAAAATGATCTTGCTTATTTACCAACTACAAGACTGTGGCTGCTGCCTTTGCCTGAATGTCCTGCCCCATGTGTACACCCTTGGAAGAAGTGTGCTCTGTTGGAGCAAACATTTTCCAGGGGTTCATTTGCACTCATCCCAACAGGCTTTTGTCTGTCTTGTGATCTCATCAAGGTAGCCCAAGTCCTGCTTATGGATGTCCTCATGCTAATCATTCAGTAGCAGTATTTACTTTCTGTCAATCTTCTGGAAATAATTCCTTTGCCTTCTCTTCTGACTAAAAACAATAAAATCATTCAAATGAGAATTTTTAACCTGAGCTGGATAGGAAGCCAATGGTCAAGAACTTTGGAGCCTCACAAACCCAAGTTGAAGCCCAACCTGTATAATTTACTAGTGGGAAGCCATACAGGTTTACTTAGACCCCTATGATTCGTTGTCCTGGTCAGTTAAATCAGTATTATTCAGACCTGCCTGGCAAGGCTGTGGGCCAAGTGCACAGAAATACTACATGTGTCAGCTTCTGTTATTATTGGTGTTGATGATGTTGCCACTGTTATTCCTATCTGATGCCAATGGGAGCAAGGGTGGTTACACCAATAGATTCCTCCCAGAGTTGGTCTAGCAGCTGCTGGACCACTTCCTGCATATTCCCGGTAGAAGTCAAAACCTTTGATGATAACCACTAATTCTGGGTGGGAAAGGAGGAGGAGAGGCAAAAGAGGAAAGGATGGTGGTAACAATCCTGGCAGACCTGAAAACCAGCATCCCTGGATGTGGTTAATGATAGCATTAAACTGACCATTCATTGTCTCTTTACATATGGAATCCTTAACAGGATGCTGGTCTCTTTTCTGTAAATTTATAAAAAATGGGTGTAATTTACCTGAGGATAGTGCTGTGGTACCCAAGAGTCTGTGAAACCCTTAGCACTGGAGCCACGATCCCACCACACTCTTTCCTTAGATGCAAAAGACGCTTTTGTTTGGTTGTTAGGATATGGGGATTGAAACTAGGACTTTGCACATCCTTGGCAGGTGCTCTACTGCTGAACTATACCCTTAACTCCAGAATAAAAAAGAAAGGGACAGCCAGTCACGGGGAGATGCACACTAGCTTTCGTCAATGACAGGTGCACTTCTGTTTACGCCGTAAGACGTTCCTTTGATGCCGCACGCACCTTCATGCTGAGCATTTCAATAAGCACCATTTCTGGATGTGGAGCAGGCAAAGAGTGATCAACAGGAAGCCCATGAAGATGTCTGCGAGGCTCACTCTGCGTGCCCTGGGCCTCTGTCTTTAGCCTGACTGTCCCTCCTGTGGGTGCAGAGATCCCTTGCCTGAAGGGGATCTGAGGTCTGCTATCTAGTTAGCGGTTCAGAACCTGCTTGGAAAGCAGGAGTTCATTGCTCAAGTAAAACAAAAAGTGACTGTCTCTGTCTGATGCCTCATATACAAGATAAAAAAAAAGGAATTGCCCCATTGAAAATTGTTCAAAAACACTGTCTACTCACAGGATGCAGAAAATCCACATTTACACAAAGGACAAGGTGGCTTGAGGCTTATTAAAACACTGGGTAAGACAGGCCTTTGAGATCGAGACCAAAGCTGACCCCTTCGTTATTTGTTCCACCTTTGCCCTCCGTCCCACTTACCAAAGGCCAGTCCATTGTTTCCAGGCCAGAAAAAAGTGGGTCATGCTTGGCTTTTCCCATTCTCCATGTGATTGACTGTCAGTTCCTGTCTTTTCATTCAAAGAGCTCGCTTGCTAAACCTGGCCACTTCCCACCCACTCCGCTGTGGCCACCCTGACCTAAGCCATAGCCATCGTAGCTAGTCTCATCTAGTATTTCTTCTAATAAAAGTCTGCTTTTGTTCTCTCACCAACCAGCATGGTCTCTCAATACTTCAGTCTGATTATCTACCTATCTCTCACCAACCGGCGTGGTCTCTCAATATTTCACTCTGATTCTCTACCTATTTATTTACTGGGTCTGGCCTCAAATTCATATTTGAGCATGACCTTGAACTTGTAGCCTCCTGCTTCTACCTTCCTAGTCCTGAGATTACAGACATGCACTACTATGCCTCCAGCCCCATGCAAGCTAGGCAAGCTCTTTGCCAACTGCGGAATAGCCCCAGTCTCCAAACATCTCATTTATTCCTTTGCCCTGGGGTCTCAACCTTTTCAGTGAAAAACAAAATCTTGACCGCGAGGCTAGGAGACCTTTTACGGTCTTGATCCTCCTCGTACACCATGTCCAACACAACTCTTTTCTTGTGCTTCAAACTCCAGTGGTCCTCGATGTCCCCCTCCCCAAGCCTCTCTGAATGAACCACCACTGACCTGCAGACGCTGCATGTCTGATATTTCACTCAGGCCCCCTCAGAGGCCTCGCTGTGACACCTTTTGTATGCGTGTCTTTTATTCCTGAAGCCAACACCCACGAGCAAGTCGCAATGTCAAATTGGCATCATTTCTAGAAGGATCTAAGGGCCCAAATGGAAAGGTTATGTCTCAGAAATAGTGAGGTAAAGTTTCTTTGCCTATTGTTCCCTATCTTCACCACATGGTTGCTTTTCCATTTTAAAGCATCTATTATTTTAATGAGCTGGGCATATGGAGACCGTAGGAATCCACTTTTTAAAAAATGTAGGTGTTTGCCTTTGTAACCGTTGTTTTTCATGCTAGTTCTGGCTGATTTGTGTGTTTTGTCTGCTCTTAGGCCAGGGATTCTCAATTACAGAAAACTGCTCAGGAAAGCACAAAAATCAGCTACTTGTATTGAAGAGGCAGCAAAATGCATAGTGCCTTAACGGGCAGGGGTTTGACATCCACGCCTTCAAACTTTAGTAGGGGTGATGTCAGGCAGAGTCAGGGAAGCCATGACTTACCTTGAAAATTCAACTCACAAAATTTTGTACTTATCAGTCCGGGGTGTTTTACATTCCCCAGTCCAGTCGCGTAGAAACCCTGCATCCTGTGAATTCCTGCGTAGAAATTTTTATCCCTTATTGTGCTGCTTCAGACCTTGTGGGTCTCACGTGGCCTGAGCAGCTGCTGTGGGTCTGGCTAGCTCAGCCCTGGGCTGATGTGAGAGGGCACCGGTGCCCTTGCTATTTGGGAACCAGGAGAAGGCCGTGCCCGCATTGAAGGGCCTCCAGACAGTTCTCCGCCAATCCCACAACCGCTTCCTGGCCTCGCTGGGTCTGCCAGCGACTCCCGCACCCACCCACCCCCCACACACTTCAAGTGCACCTGTCACCAGCCACTCCCTCCTGACCTCTGCGCTTTCGCCTGACAGCTGGACTCCCAGGCTCACCCGCCTCTGCTGTCACTCCTAGGATGTAATTAGTGATTAGTCATCTTGACACCGCCCACTGGGTGGCGCCTGGCTTAGCTCCGCAAATGCTTTTGCATTGGAAAGAGGATTGAATCGTGGGGCTCAGCTCTTCCCCTAGGGTTGGAGACGAAGCCACAGCTCAGAAAACGCCCTGGTTTCCGAGGAAGAACTATTCTGCTACCTTCACATGAGGCATTCTCTCAGTTCCTTCCCACTTTCTGACCAGGAAGCCAGTGACTGAATCTACTGTCACAGCTGGCAATAACCAGACTGCGGAAATGGCGCACATGAGTTATGACTGAGAGGCTGCAAAACCCTGGCCCTCGATTCTAAAATAAGCTTTTAAATTTCAGTGGCTGCCTGATCATGTGTGGGACTCCAAGAAGCTCACCCTCAAGTCAGCCTATCTGCTATTTCCACCTCAGTGCAAGGGAAAATGAGCTTTGATTGAATTTCCCCGTATTGGCTTTGTTAACCTTTGTTAGGGATTACATCAGAGATCCCCAGGCCACTTCAGCTGAGGCAGAGGAGGAAGCTTACAGTCCCGGTGGAGGTGGCTTAAGCTGCCTTGATCCCCCCCCATGAGCCTGTGCTTAGCCTTCCCTCTCACCACCTCAGTTCCTGCCCTGAGAGTTACTCAAGCCTGTAACCCTTTATATTGTCACTTGCGGTCTGGAAGGGTTCTGTTTCCCTCAGTCTTGATTGCCAATTGATAGAACATGGTCCTACCTTTTATTGATGTAATATATTAATTATTTATCTATTAATATATTATTAAATATAAATATATTTAATATTTATTATATGGTAAGTCATATTGTAGTTGTCATTTACTTTTAATTTTTATTTTAGCATACTTTGTATGCATATTCAAGTACACACAAATATACATTTACGTACGTATGCTACTTGTATTTCTTCTGAGGACTGTAGATTCATCACATGCCTATTTCTACAGTACTGTTTAAAGAAATTGTATGACAGATTTTTATGAATTTGTTTATTAAGGTTTTTTCTTCATAAGACTTATTTATTTTATTTTATGTGTATGAGTGTCTTCCCACATATATGTATGGGTACCACATGCATGCAGTACTCACAGAGGCCAGAAGAGAACATTAGATCTCCTGGAACTGGAGTTGCAGACGGTCATGAGTTGCCATCTGGGTGCTGGGATTTGAACTCAGGTCCTCTGCAAGAGCAGCCAGCGCTCTTAACCACTGAGACATCTCTTTAGCCACAAAAATCTTTTTTTTTATAAATTTCAATAAAGTGCTATTTTATTGCAAATTTCTTTTCTCTCCTTCATTTTTTTCCTTTAATTTTGCCTATAACGTCCTTCATTTGCCATGGAAATTTTATGTGTAAAACGTGTCAACGTTTCCTTAGGACGAGTATTTATGGCAGTGGGAACTGGTGTCAGCTTTAAGCAGGAGAGGCGGCTCGGATAGATACATAGTCAAAGTCACAGTAAATTTTAAAAATTGATAAAAAATAAAAAAAACAAGTCAGTAAACTGTCAGAACATGTGGCAATGGCATCATTTATCCATAGGGTCTTGGCATATAGCAGAGATGATGGTGAGGAAAGTCACACTCTTCCCAAAGGGTCCCATGCATGTTGGCTTACCACAGAGTAGAAAAGGGGAGAATCGATGTATCTATCTATACAAATATCTATCTGTCAAGCCTATAGCTCCCCACTTTGAAGTGCAATAGTGCACACATCCAACAAGCAGCTGTTGAAATGTGTCTATGGAACCTACTCCTTCCAAACTATCCTTCTTTGGCAAGAAGACATATGTCCAGAGGAAAAGAGTTAAAATTTATTCTGTCAGGGTCTTTCACCTTGGTAGAAATATTTCTGTTTCTTCCTGCAGAATAATACTATCAATAAAAATCCTCAAAACTGCAGGATTTCTTTTTTAAATTTTATTTTTTCCATTTATTTTACATACCAACCGGTTTCCCCTCCCTCTCTGCAGGTCTGTTTTCATTAAAGGCTAGGAAATTACTACAAAGACTGCTTTTCAATACAACACCAATTCTTCAGGAGGATGCCTCATCCAGATGTCTCAGAATTTAGCCTTGTCACTTACTTGTACATAGTCACTAAGGGGCTATTACGTACCTGCTCCTGGCTTAGATCCTGGGGATCCTGTTGTCCATTTATCCTTTCTTTGGAGGAGAATAGGTGATGGTTAGCTTAGGTCAAGGAACTAAGGAACAAAGATTGTTTCACTGATTTGATCCAATATCAGCTACGATCGCTGAGTGCTTACAGAGGCTTCATCCCAGAGTGTAGGGTGGTGTGTTAGAGTCTCTGGGTTGCAGGATCACAGATCAGAATAGATGCATTCCCTTCAAGGCCAGCATCACCAAGCAGAACCCATTAGAGTCAATGTTTACAGATTCTACTTGAATTTCTGCAAGACTGCTTGTATGTGTGTATTGTGCGTATGTGTGTGTGCACATATGCATATATGGGTGTCCTCACCCCAGTAGGCATGAGACCAGAGGTTGGCTTAAAGTTGCTTCCTCAATAACATCTCCACCTTATTTTTTTAAGATAGGGGCTCTAACTGGACCTGGAAATCTGTGTTTTGCTAGAATGACTGATCCAGTGAGGTCCCAGGATCTGCCTGTCCTCACCCTACAGTGCTATAATTACAGGAATGTGCTGTTATGCCTGATTTTAGATGAGTGCTGGTATTGAACTCGGGTCCTCAGGCTTGCACAGAGAGCACTTAACCACTGAGCCATGTCTTCAACTCTGCTTGTCACCCTTTAAAGTAGATTTAGATTCCTGAAGACAGGTGGACTCTTAGTTGGCTTTAGAAAACTGGAGACAGTTCCTTGTCTGATAATATTGAGATTTTCATGGGAAACACTAAAAATCAGAGACGATACTGGAGCACAGAGACCGTGTCTATGGTCTTGGTACCCTCACCAACTAGCCCAGACCTGGGGAGACACATTCTATCAATGGCTTTATCCACTAATGCCTCTTTTCTACTTGATATTAACAATCTTTTTCGTTTATAGTAACTGATTTCAGAAACAAATTATGAAATTTATTTTAAGGGACCAAGAGAGAGGAGAATTAAATAGAAACCTGGTAAAAGACATTATGGTAGTTCAAATATTAATTAGCCCTATAATCTCATAGGGAGTGGCACTATAAGGAGGTGTGACTTTGTTGGAGTGGGTAGACCTTGTTGGAGGTAGTGTGTCACATGGGGGTGGGCTTTCAGAATATTTCCTTTGCTCAGGATAATGCCCAGTGAGTTAATAGACTTCTTGTTGCCGGGAAGATGTAGAACTCTCAGCACCAGCACCACATCTGCCTACACGCTGCCATGTTCCCCAGCATGAGGATAATGGACAGAACCTCTGAAACTGTGTGAGAACCCTAATTAACTCTTTTCTTTATAAGAGCTGCCAAGGGGGCATCTGCTCCGCGGGCCACCAGGAGTCCCTGTTCCT
>JAQHUG010000162.1:540254-576641 GCA_028555095.1 Dicrostonyx torquatus
GAATTTCTAGTCTTGCTCCTGATCTTGGGGCTAAGCATTCAGCCTTTTACTCTTGAATATACCTGAGTGTTTTTAGAGTTACTCTTCTTATATGGAGACAATCTCAGGAATTTAGTGCATAGGTTAAGAAACACTCAATATGGATAAATGATTATTAATATTTGTTAAATGCTTCACAGTTCTATTGGATGATTATAGAAATTTATATTTGTATTTTCTCTTTTTTCCTACAGAGTCATTTCATTACTTCATTTGTAAATGTTTAATTGACTTTACATTTTTGGGATAAGACCCACTTGACTCTACAAACTGTGAAATATAATGCTTTGTATTGTCAATTCCTGAAAACTTGGTTTAGAAATTTTGCATCTATCATCATGAATGGCATATTCTCTCTCTCTCTCTCTCTCTCTCTGGATTTGATATTGTCTCTAGAAATAATTTTTTCTTTTCTTTTCCAGAAGTGTTTGTGTTAATTATTCTTTAAATGTTTCACATAATTCAGTTAAACCATTTGGACTTGGAGTTTTCTCAGTAGGAAGGCTGTTTAAAGCACAAATTCAGTATCTTGGATAAGAGACTACTTTAGGTATTTATTTCTTCTTGAATGAGCTTTGATCATTTCCATAAAGTTATTCATAATATTTCCTAGTTATACCTTTCACCCTTATAAGGCTGATAGTGACAGACCCTTTCACACACCTGAAGTTGGTAACTGTTTGTGACCCCTCCCCTGGTTTGTATACCACGTCTCTGTAGGATTATCAGCCTTCTATTTTCCAAAAGCTTTACATTTCATGGATATTTCTACATAATTGAATGTTTCTCTGATATTTTTGTAACCTTTCTCTTTGCTTGTTTGGGTTTTAATTCAGTAAACAAGTTAGAAACTCGGGTGTTGTCTGTGGAATTTGATTATTGATGAACCTCTAGTTTTAGGAGTAACACAGAGTTCTTGAGGAAGCAGATTTTTGCTTCTTTTTTGGTAGCGAGTCTAGTCTCCTTTCAGTTGCTGTAGTGAACATCATGACTGAGAAAGCAGTTTGGGGAGGGTTTATTTCACCTTACACTTCCAGGTCCATCGGTGAAGCAAGCAGAGCAGGAGTGCAAGCAGGAGCAGGGGCAGGGACCATGGAGGAGAGCTGCTTGGGGCTCTACTCCACTAGCTCCGTTACATAGTGCAGGACTCCCTGTCCAGTGATAGAAATGGCCACAGGGGCCTGGGCCTTCCTACATCTCAGCAATCATGAAAATACCGATTGGCTAGTCCTCTCTCAACCCCAACCACAGGGTGGTCCTGACAGTTTCTTTATCCATTCCCGTGCTGACAGACATCTCGGCTGGTTCCCATCTGATGCTCCATAGTGATTTCCATAGCGTGCCTCAGTTTTTTCTGCCACCAGCAATGCATAGGGTTTGTTTGTCTCTGAATCCTCATGAGCATTTCTTTGGAGAAGTTGTTATTCTGCATTTCCAGGATGGTTTAAGATGTTGAGCATCTTTGCACATAATCACAGAGAACTATCTGTTCAATTCAATTTTTTTCCCCCAAGTCTTTGAGTAGATGATTTGGGGGTGGTTTTTCATTTGAGTTTTTGAGTTCTTAATTGATCCTAGACATTAATATTCTATCTCTCTAGAGAAGAGTGTTTCCTATTTAGTGTATGACTTTCATTGTATGTATTCATTTCACTTATATTGATGCCAGAATTTACTTATTCAAGAAATGCATTTTGTGCAGAATTTTGTTAAAGTGAAAACTTGTTGGAAGTATTTTTTTTTTTTTGATTTTTCAAGGCAGTGTTTCTCTGTAGCTTTGTAGCTGTCCTGGAACTAACTCTTGTAGAACAGGTTGGCCTTGCACTCACAGAGATCTGCCTCCCGAGTGCTGAAATTAAAGGTGTGCACTACCACCATCTGGCTGGAAGTATTTTTTTTTTTGCTTTAAGTTCTCTGAAAAATAGCTTTGTGCAAACCTCATTCTTGAGAATAATTTTCTTTAGTATGCAGGATAGACAGTGGCCACCATGTTGAAGATGTCATGCCACTATTGCCTGACTTCCATTTTCTTCCTTTTTAGAGCAGGTGGTAATCCACATTTGTAGCTCTTACTTTCTGTAAACTCACTCTGACCACTGATTTAGCAGATACTCAGCCACTGTGACTGAAGAAAATTCAGGTTCATGTGCCCATGAACGTCTGATCACATTTCACCAAGTAATTAATATGTAACGTTAATTGATATGTGTTTCTATTTAAAGACACCATCTTTTATCTATTATCTGACTTGATGTGTATGAGTGTCAGCATGTAAATATGTGTACCATGTGCATGCAGTACCCACACAAGCCAGAAGAGGGTGTCAGATTCCTCTGGAACTGCAGTTGCAGATGGCTGTGAGCCATGTGGGTGCTAGCAACTGAATTCAGTTTCTTTGCAAGAACAACCAGTGCTCTTAACCACTGAGCCATCTCTCCAGCCCCTAAACATACCATCTTTAACACAGCATTAACATTAAACCATAATTCACACCTGAATGAAGTTTCTTTGAATTGTCTCTGTAAAGGAAGGCCTTATACTGGTGGCTTTTCTTCCAAACACTGGTGCTGTTTGGAAGGGGACATTTGAGACAGAAAAAAAAAACCTACCAACAAAATCCAGGAAGCAGGGGCAGACGTAGCATTAAATAGACAGCTAAAACATGCATTTATAAAGTTAAAATGGAATGAGGGTATGCAGTAACTCAAATAGTTCGCCACTCTCTGCATGCTTCTGAATGGCCATCAAAGTTCTGCAATTATTGTCTGAAGATTAGTAATAAACTTAATAAGGAGGCAGAGAAGCAGTGCAGAACCAGTGAGTGGGACTCCTTTGTAGGATGCTCTCCCTGCTCAAGGCTCATCCTCCTGCCTCAGTGCTCTGCAGTTTTACTATAGCCATTTATTTTTTATTTTTTTATTTTTATTTTTTGGTTTTTTGAGACAGGGTTTCTCTGCAGCTTTGGAGTCAGTCCTGGAACTAGCTCTTGTAGACCAGGTTGGTCTCGAACTCACAGAGATCCGCCTGCCTCTGCCTCCCAAGTGCTGGGATTAAAGGCGTGCACCACCACCGCCCGGCCTTACTATAGCCATTTACACATTCATTTAGTTCATATTCTCACGTTTTAGGGCTGTCACATTTAGGGCTTAATATCACTCATTAATCCGTAAAATGTTCAGCCATGTTTTCAAATATTTCCTCAACAATTCTGTCTCTCATATCTCATTTGAGACTTTACCTAGACATATTTTTGAGCATTCTACCTTCTCAATTATGACTCTTAATTTTTTATTTAGTGTCTTCCATCTCTTTGTCTCTCTGCATTACATTGGAGGTTAACTTTTTAAATATACTTCCTAGTGTTCTAAGTCTTTCCTTCAATTTTGTCAGATATGCTAATAAAGCCATTGTTCAGATTTTAGTAACTTTCATTTATTTATATGTACTCTTGATTTTTAAAATACATTTGCAATCCTTTTCATAATCCCAGTTTTAAATCATTACCTGCAATTATAATCTTTTTCTAGCTCTTTAAACATATCATTACATAAAACATGCATGCTTTTTTATTTATTTTTATGTATGTTCACACATGTGCGCATTGTGAGTGTATGTGCACCACATGTCAAAAGGCTGCAGAGGCCAGAAGATAAAATTGGACCACCTCAAACTGGAGTTACAGACAGTTGTGAACTTCCATGTGAATGCTGGGATTCGAATCCAGGTCCTCTGGAAGAGCAGCCAGTGCTCTTAACCATGGAGTCACCTCTCCAGCCTCTGTACGCATTTTATACCAGAGCTCATTTTAGTTTTGTTTCTTTTTGGTTCTTGCTCATATTTATTTATAACACTCCTTTACTGATCTACTTTGTCTCCATACCATTTTAAATCCATCAATCTCACGAATGTATAACTTACATTCCTACGTTTATGGCATGTTTCCTCTGTGAGTATTTAGTTAATTTCTCAACATGTCTGGTTTCATCTAGACTAAACTAATAAGCAGCCTTCAGTTTGAATAGGTAGGTCACAGATTCATATGCAGCCCAGCTTGTATATCAAAATTCTTAGTGAATGTTTTCTTCTGTCTAGCACCAGATATCAATGTAACAACATCCTAAGTGTATAACTCTCCAAGGTTACAGCTCTATGCAGTTTCCCGGTCAGTGTTTCAAGTTGCCCATACCTTGCCTTAAAATTATGAGAGCTGAAGCCAGGGCCCTCTGGTTAACCCTGATCTAGTTTCCTTCCCATCTCTGTGTATATTTGCTATTTGAACCACACCTTCTGAATTAAAAGCAAATGACAACACCAATTAAAATCCCTATAGTTCTATCTTGTGGCTTCCAATTTTATTGGAACCAAGGATGGACTGAGTTCCCGAGTCCCTGTCACATGTATCTGCAGAGCATTAGGGCTTTGAAAGTTCCCAACAAGAAGAGCAAAAGAGCAAGTTTCGTTCTGCACCCAGTTCTCAGTGCTATTTCTTTCCCACACTATCAAAGCAGCAAGTGTTCATGGCAACAGGAAATTAACAGAACACACAAAGAAAAGTGCACCATCCTGCCTCTCCCCTTGTCTCCAAAGGGCTGGTGTTGCTATCTCTATGTGTATGCTTATCTTTTTAATCTTATAACCTCACAGGATCATATGCAAACATACATAATGTGGGCTTCCTTCATTGTTCATAATGCTTACACTGCATGTGTGTCTATAGCTCTGTTTTTCACAGACCAGAATAGCACATTCATTCCTGTCCATGCATGCAGCCTAACACACAGGCTTAGCAGCAGTGTGGTAGCCTGTAGCTCACCATATTCTGAAGCTCTGGACTCAGTCATTTCCCTGTCTACAAACTGGGAAAGCACAGACATCTGTGTACACAGTCTTCAGAGACAGATGCTTTTAATTCTGCAGGGTGGTGTCTCCTGGATCCAAGGCTCTGTTTACTTATAATTTGAGAATATCACAGTTGTGTCAAAATATCTGTACCACACATTTTCAACAGAAATTCTTATCAGTCTCTCCTGTAAATGCCAGGCCAATGAGAGAAAATAAAGTTCAGTTCAGCCTTAACAATGACCTGAACTTTCAGTCAGGAATCAAACTTTTTGGTGGTCCTGTGCCTTTCAAATATTCTCTCCCACTCTATCATTGTCTTTTGACTTTGTATTTGACATATGGAGAAAAATTTTTTTTTTTGAAACAGGGTTTCTCTGTAGCTTTGGTACCTGTCCTGGAACTTGCTCTGTAGACTAGGCTGATCTGGAACTCACAGAGATCCACTAGTCTCTGCCTTCCAAGTGCTGGGATTGAGGCATGTGCCACCACCACCCAGCAACATATGAAAATTTTTATCGGCTCTTTTGAGCTATAACTTACATGTGTATAAATGACAAATTTGGACTATGTATTATGGTAGATTTTGAGGAATGGGTACTGCCATACAGCCAGAATCCAGCGATGATCGAGAATACTTCATTTATCCCCCAAATTTCATGTGTGTCCTTTACAGCCAAACTTCTCCCAGCTATAGTCCCTGTCACCACTGGTGTTTTTCTTCCTTTTCATATAAGCAGAGTTAAGATCTTGTAGACTGTCTTGGACCAGACTTTCTTCACTTAATACCTTGTTTTTTCTCTTTACAGCCAGGGCATTGTGTGTTGTATGATCTTCTTTGCCCATTTTAAATATAGTTGAATAGTGTTTATTATATGGCTATGCCACAATTTGTTTATCCATTCACCATTAGATGACCATTTGGATAAATTTAATCCACTATGAATAAAACTTCCATGAAAATTTGCTTGCTAGCCTTTGTTCCCAGGAATGGTTTTGTTGGGTGGCAGGGTGGTTGCATACTTGAGAAACCAGCAAATTACTTTTCATCATAGTTGTATTACTTTATATCTTGATGTGCCATAGTGAACAGTTCCAACAGAAGCTCTTTGTCCTCTCCAACCCTCCAAGTGTCTTACTGTGGGTTGCTGTTGGAGCTGTACTGGTGTCTCATTGTGACTTTGTTTTGCATACTCCTGGTGACTGATGATATTGGACATTCTTATTTCCTCTTGTGTGGTGCATTTATTAAAATAACCACCTGTCATGTTTTTATTGTTGAACTATAAGAAATATTTATCCTGAAACAGATTTTCTAATCAACATTATTTAAAAATCATTTCTACTTTATATCCTTTTCTTTTTCCTATGAGTTGTATATGAGTGTAAGTTTTAAAAATTTGTGGAAGTCAAGTTAGTAACTTCTGCATGGTTTATGATTTGCATTTTCTTTAAATAACCTCTGTGTAGCCAGAGGTCATAAAGAGGGTATTTCCTTCATAATTTGTTTGAGAGATTTTAGAGCACCCATACTTTTGGCTGTATCTCATGTGTTTTCAGTTAGTTATAAAGTAGAAAAGTTAAACATTATTATATTTCTCAATTTTTTCTCAATTTTTATTTAAAATTATAGTTTTACCTTATGTACATGTGGAAGAAGCAGCTCAGAAAAACATGTGCATGTTTGATTTATTTAAAATTTAGAAGTTTATCAGCATTGTAATTATAGCAAGTACCCAAAACTGGGACTTGATCCCAGGACCTTATGCAAGTGCTCTTCCACTGAACTACAAGACTGTCTGACCCAAGGCCCACAGACTACATGCACCCAGCTTAGGTATGAGTGGGGCTCAAGACAACATTGTAAATTAAGTTAAACATTATGTGGTGTTTTTTGAAACTCAGCTGGGAATTTCTTCAGAATGAATTCTTTTTTTGTTATTTTTTTATTATTATTTTATTACTTAAAAAATTACCAGTCCAAATTCCCATTTCCTCCTCTCCTCCAACTTCCCTCCCACTCCTTCCACAGACCCTGCCGCCCCACCCCCCCAATCCCAAGAGAGGGCCATGCACCCTGCCCTGTGGAAAGTCCAAGGCCCTCCCTACTATATCCAGGCTGAGCAAGGTTTACTTCAGAATGAATTCTACATAGTGACACAGTGTTTTGATACCTGGAAGACACTTTTAAGAATCTGTTTCAAGGGACAAAGGATGGCTCAGTGGGTAAAGTGCTTGATGCATAAACATAAGGACATGAGTTCAAGTCCCTGGCATCTGTTTAAGAAATCTGGGTGTGGTGACATGCACTCCAGCAATGGACATAGAGATAGGCAGGTCTTACATCAAAGATATCCTGATGTAAGGCTCTTGCTTCCACACATAGCTGCATAAACAAATGCACTCATATTCTTGTCTACTCAACACATATAACACACACAAGCATATGTACACACACACACACACACACACGAGTCTTCCAAAATTTGAAATTATACTAAATAAAAATTAAATTTATTTAAACTTGATATTTTATCAATACCTTGGGATTTGTTAAAAACCTCTTCTAGGTTCTTTGACTTTACTGATGAAGTTTTTCAGTTGGTAGACAGATTCAGTGGAAGGCTGTTCACTATTTTCTGAGCTATAGGTTCAGAAATTTGTTATGCTTCTGGTGAAATTTGCTGCACCACAGTGTTAATACAGCTGTTATAGTTTCTTAAGTATTATATTTGTGCGCTATAGGAGTACTGAGAGTTCAAGGTTTGATTAGCAAAGATATAGATTTTAATATAAGTGCTTTCATGAAAATGATGAGTGAATTATTTTTCTCTTTAATAAACTTCTGGCAGAAGTTGGTCGAATAAAATTCTACTCTAAGTAGCAGCTATTTTTAGGTTAATTTTAATATTCTCAAATCCTTCATTATTTGAGGGATGACTTCATGTAGGAGTTACTGACTTTATTTCAGTCGGTAAACTGTTTTCTGTAAGGGCATGAAGACCTAAGTTCAACCATTAGCATCAACATCATCTAAAACACAGGGCTTGGTGGCCAGCACTTATAATCCTCTCACTGGGACAGGCAGATTCTGGGGTTTATGACCAAGCAGCTTAGCTGTATCAACAAGCCCCAGGGACAGTGACAGGACTTATCTCATTGAAACAACACTCAGGGCTTCCCTTTGTTTTCACATGCAAGCACACCCATAAATACACACACACACACACACACACACACACACACAAAGTGTGCAAATAGACACTTTCAAAAATTTTCTAAAATTATTGCATTGAGAACAGCAATCTGGAAACCTACATGATACTAATTTATACTCAGAGATGTCAAATTTAACCAATAGGCTTCCAAAGCTGTGTGGATCTGAACACATCCATAAGCTCAGACCCAAGGCCCATGAGTAATGACTGAAGTTTTCCTTCCACCATCTCCAGCCATGACCTGGACGCTAAAATGGCTCTTGCACTCTTGCCCTTCTCCACTATTCTCTAAGGCAGCCAGAAAAGCTAGAGGCACTTTTAAATGTTTCCACTGGATTGTAAGAGCTCTTCTGTTTAAAACCCTTCAGCCATATTCCTTGTTTCCTAGGAGACCCTGCAGCTCCAGCCCCTGCCAGCCTTCTCCACTGCCTTGCTCTGCTCCACTCTGCCTTCCCACCAGGCCCCAGCTGTCCCATCCCGCCTTTGTTCCTCCAGTTCACATCTTCCTACCAAAATTTCACCCTGGGGGCCCTGATGGAAAGAGTACTCCACCCTCTATTGCAGAGCTAGCTTTGGGTCTCACTTACATGCCACATCTTCATTGGGCAAGGGAAAAGTAAGTCTCTTTTTGTTCTGTCCTTCATAGTAAACTTAAATGATCATTTGTGTAAGCTAGGTTTAGTATTAGACTCCCTTCAAGCTTGGCCACAGCACAGCATGTTTCTTACAACTCTCTCAGTTGAGTTACTCTTGCCAATACAGTGGCTGACATGTTGGGGTGATACAGGACTTATTTATTGGATGGATGATTGCAAAATCAGGTGCTCTGTAAATATTCATGACTTCAACATGGCACTAAGCAGGTAATCTTAGGTGTACAGATGTGAGTTTTTGACACCATGGGATCATTCTGTATTTATTTGTGACAGAGACTATGTCTATATAATTACCCAAGTGCATTGAGGGAATCGTTGGACACCAACCATTTACCTGCAGAGAGATCATGGGCTGTCACTGTCAAAACCTGCTGGGACTATGCTCCTGCTGAAAGCTTTCATTAGCAACCAAGTTGAGGGCCTTGGTACCCCCATCAACATGATGGGCAGCTGAAGGGGCTACCTAGGTACAAGGTATTACAATTAGAGTCCAAAAGCATCTCACAGCAGAGATCAGGAATAGGACCAAATAACACTGTATAACTTGCAGACAATTTGAGAGAGAACACTGGGCTCCCCTCAACGGACTGAGCAGATATGGAATAAGGAGTCTTAAGACCTACCCCTGAATGGCATGGAAATTCTAATCCACCTGCCTAGTCAATAGCATGGAGTGCTTGGCAGGGACATTAATTTCATGTTAGGGTCCTTGTATAGGAAGTCCTTCTGTATATATGTTGCTTTTATTGGTTAATAAAGCAATTTTGGCCTGAATAGAGCAATAGGGCAGAATAGAGCTAGGCAGAAAAACTAAATTGAATGCTGGGAGAAAGTAAGCAGAGTCAGTTAGATGCCATATAGACGCCAGAGGAGAAAGGCGTGAGCCACCAACTGGAACCTTGCTGGTAGGCCACGAGCCTCATGGTAAAATATAAAATAATGGAAATGGGTTAATTTAAGATATAAGAGCTAGCTAGCAATACACTTAAGCTATTGGCCAAACAGTATTGTAAATAATATAGTTTCTGTGTGATTATTTCGAATCAGGGTGGTCGGGAAACAAATGAGTAGCCTCCGCCAACAGGGTCCTTCATTAGAAACAGAGTGTCAATGCCTTTTGAAATCACAGTGCTTCCCTGGGTGGACCACCCTTGCTCTGACATGTCCTGGTCCCTAGAGGCCAATGTGTAGGGAGATGACAAGAGCCGAGTGACTGCTGGGAAGCTAATCCATGTAATTTGAGAAAGAGCTGGAGGTCAAAGCTTCACAGGTACCTAAGAGGGGTCTAGGAGACTGCAGTTGGGGGTGAGAAATATCAAGGGCGAGTGAGGACTGTTGGACTTGTTCCCTTTGGGGTAAAAGGTGCACTTGGGACACACAGGAAAACTCCAGGGAAGTAGATTGCAGTTGTGTTTGAGGAGCAGAAGTGTGGGTTGAGAGTGGGCTGTGGAAAGCTCGCCCACAGGAAACTAGATTTTTCTTAGGAAATGGGTAAATGAGCCTTAGGAAATTGCAAGTTTATGAAGGGCTCGCTAGGTTCATAAGGGATCCTTGGTTCTTATAAAGATCTCAAACCTCATCTAACCTGGACCTTAGCATGTTTGGAGTGCCATGCCAGAGATACATGAGGAGCTAAAGTAATTGTTTTGAAAGATCTTCTGCAGGTTAGTGTTCCATTGGCTTACCTCAAAGAAAATAATAAAGTGGACTGGAATGAGATTTCCAGAAAATTCTGATGTTTATGAGAGAACTGATACAGTTATAATCACGTTGCAAAAGGGAATAATGCCAATTTATAAAATTTTCTTGAGTCAGGCTTGGTGGCACATACCTTTAATTCCCAATACCAGAGGAGCGGCAGGTAGATCTCTGTGAGTTTGAGATTATCCTGGTCTACATGGTGAGTTCCACGCCAGCCAAAGTTATGTAGTGAGACCTTGTATGGGATGCACTGATCACAACCTTCCTCTAAAACTCAGGGACATTGATGGAGAGAGGGCAGAAAGATTGTAAGAGCCAGAGGTAGTGGTACTTCAAGAACATGACAAGATGGTTGCCCATACCAGCTCATAGTGATTTTGGGAAGAGTCACAAGACCCGTGAATGCTCAAGGCAGACAAAAAATCCCAGTCTCACCCTGGCTTCTGGCATCCTCTGTTGGGAGAGGAAAAATCAGTTTTTGTTTTGTGTGACCCTGGTAGGCAGATGACACTGCAGAGCAGTGGGACAACAGGGATTTGACAGATGTTGTATAACAAACTTACCCTTGGGAGGTAGATGCAACACACCTGCCCACTGACCCCAGGTGGGGACCCCTGGCAGATCAAAGTGTGGATACTCCCAAATCTAACTTGGTGGATCACTGAGTTTTGTAGGGTTACTCACAGGAGCACAAACGACTCGAAGACAGCTGAATCACTAAAGCTAACCCCAGCATGGGTGGCAGTTCGCAGAAGCTGGAAACCCAGAGCACCCTGCACAGCCTTCAGGCAGATCAGCAGGTTGGAGCGTCCTTTCCACGGGAGTCTGGCCTAAACCTCTTCCAGACAGCGGGGCCTGGTCTCCTAAGAGTCTTCTTTGCAGCTTGGTTTGTCTGAGAGAGACTGTTGGTTGTTATTGCTTACACTAGCAGGGAGGAACTTAGCACATCTAGTTTGGGGACTTTCTGAAGCTAATTTGAGCCCTTTACCTTCCTGCTTAAGGAGTCTTCAGCGATGGAATGCTTCAACCTCAGAGGAAGCTGTTACATAACAGCCGGGGGGATTTAAAAGAAAACATGAAATTAGATGGATAGGGAGGCGAGGGTTGAATCTAGGAGAAATTATGGGAAGGGGTAAATATGATCAAAATACGTGATATAAAATTCTCAAAGAATAAAGGTATTATTTTTCAAAATAAATGCAAATAAAATTCCTTGAGTTGTTGTTCACTTTCTGGTTACATTTCATTAGGATGAATAACTATTAATGAACATGAATTACATTTTCTAAAGGCTTAGGCTACCTTGCGACAACTTTAGGCTTTACTTTAGTTGGGTTCCTGGCGTGGGTTACTCAGCCTGCTTTCCTGCTGAGATATGGCCATAGCTTGGTGGCTTGGTGCTGCTAAGGTCCTCCATCCACTCACTTGTCACTTGTATTCTAGTTTTTGGGGGACAGTAAATGATGTCTGGAGACTCCTCCACTAAAACAGTCAAGTACAATCTTGTTTCTTTTCACACTTTATCTTCATTTTTTTTTCAAGTAAAACCCTTAGGACAAAGGTCAGATGTGGTTCAGTTATATGAAATGCTTACCACACTGTGAGGCAGCTGGAGAGATGGCTCAGTGGATAATGGCACTGACTACTTCTGAAGAGAACCTGGGTTCGGTGCCCAGCCCCCACACCGTGGCTCCCAACCACCTGTAACTCCAGTTCCAGGGGTTATGACATCCTCTTCTGACCTCCAGGGCCACTGCTTGCATGTGGTGTGCATACATTCATATGTGCAGGCAAACATTCATACACATAGAATTAAAATAAATAAACCATTTTGAAAATGAAATGATCCTGAGATCATGTCCATAGGGGAAAGGGGGAGTTAGGGGAGGATTGCAATTAGTTAGACACTTGGCAGAAATCACTCTGGGTTTGTCACTAACAAGATAAATGAGGCCCTGATTTCTGGTCTCGATAAAGTAGACTCGGTTTCTGTCAACCTCTTGACTTACCCCTGGGGTCTGAATTTGCACCAGTATTTGAGGAAGCAGAGTGTGGCACTTTTGTATCTAGTTAATTTGGTGAGTTCATTGCCTGCTTATCCCTGACCTATGAAAGAGCTCAAAAGTAAATATCCCATCACTTGTTGAATATGCAACATACATCTCATTTAGCTGCATTTTCTAACAAAGAGTCATTAACATGAATATAACATCTTGAAAGTATATCAGAATAACTTTTAGCAATAATAAATAGTAAAATACATAACTGGGCCCAGTGGGCAGGAGATAAAAATAGTTTCAAATTTTCCACTGAGCCATGCAGAGTCAGAAAGACAAACAAATCCATATATTGGTATAAGTGTATGTATTGACTAGCAGTAGTTCTCAACATGTCGGTTTCCACCCCTTTTGGAGGGTCTCGAACGACCCTTTTACCAGGGTTGCCAAGATCATCCAAAAGCACAGATATTTACAATTTGCAACAGTAACGAAGTTGCACTTATGAAGTAGTGATGAGATAATTTTACAGTTTGGGGTCACCATAACATGAGGAAATGTATTAAATGGTTGCAGCATTAGGAAGATTGAGAACTACTGGATTTTTATTTGATTGTTTTGGGGGCTTGTTTTAATATTCAGGCTGTATACTGCCATGCTAAGGTTTCAGAGATGCCCGGGATGGGCTCCCAATGCCCACACTTGTCTCCAAAGGGTACTTTTATCCAGAGGAAGTTGTGAACATCTGGGCTCTGAGAACATTCCTGTCTTGGGAGGGAAGGCTTGTGTAAGCTTATGGGGCTTTCCAGCCTGACAGACCGCCAGTCTTGGCAGCCAAGAGGCTTCCAAAGAGTGAAGTGTGGCTCTTAAGTTATCAAAGGCTTATTGTGAAATAAAGCCCTCAGCAGGAGGTCACCGGCTCAACAGTGACTCATGTTCTGGGGTACTAGCAGATGATGGGTGGGATGTGGCCCTTCTCAAGTTACATTACAGTGCTTAGTTTGAAGGATCCAAATCTGGTCCCCGGGAAGAGGTCAGGAAAAGCGGTTTTGAGGGGGGCGATCTCACTAGCTTTCTAATCCTTATTAGAAATTACAAGGCTGTGTGTGTGTGTGTGTGTGTGTGTGTGTGTGTGTGTGTATCCTCATTTGAGGAAGGCAACCTCGATTTTGGGTTACATCTCTGTTTTGCACAAGTCCTGGCTCAGACCCATATCTGTCCATATTCTCTTTCTCAGTCCCCTCGGCCACCATCCAATCAGCCCCCATCCTTTGGCAAGTCCATCTAGGGAAGGCTTTGGAGCTGTCCAGGCAAGCCAAATCACCAAGATCATTGCAGTCAGGAACCTGGCTAAAGGAGGGAGGAAGACCCTGGACACAACCACTGTGGGTGTGCCCTGCCAAGGAGGGCGGAGGGCGGAGCAGGAGAAGGAGGGAGAAGGGAGGGCGTGAGAGCGAGTGAGACACAAGAAAAGCTTGCGCGCCACCGCCCTCCTCGGGAGAGAGGCTGGAGTGAAGCTGAGCAGAGAACCGCATTTCAATGAGGACCAGCCCTGGCGCATCCGTGCACTAGAGGCTGCAACCCAGACACCCGTGCTCCGCAGCCCCAGCCGCGCCCATCCCAGCGAGGACAGCTCCAGCAGCCGGCCACAGACAACCCAGAGGTCACCCGCAACCGGTGCGTGCTTTGCCTGGACTGGGGAAGGAGCGGGCAGGCCCCGCGGTGCCGTCTGACCGCAACCCTGGTGGCCCTAGCCAAGGGTGGACCCCACTGGGCGGCAGCAGCCCCGCCCGCCGTTCCTCGAAAGGCGGCTGCCTGGGGCTGGCCAGTTTGGACCGGCCCGGGGCGTTGTGTGCCCGCGGCCTCGGGGCTGCTGGCTCCTGCCTCTTTTGTCTGGTGCCGTCCGCCTTTAAATAGGGAGTCTGGCAAGCTGGGCCCGGCAGGCTTTCCATCGCCTTGTTGTTGGAGATGGAGAGCCTAGCCCGGGCGGAGGAACTGGAAGAGATGCTTGTCATTGTCAGGACTGGCTGTGGAGCTAGGACCAAGTGGGCTAGGAAGGAGTGGCTGGGCCTGCCTTCTTATTGTGTGTGAGTGTGTGTGTGTGTGTGTGTGTGTGTGTGTGTGTGTGCTCTGTGTGTGCTCCTGAGTGCCCAGGAGGGTGGCATGTGCCTGGTTATGAGGGCTGCAGTGTGGGTGTTGCAAGTACCTTTTTGCATGGTCTCAAGTTCCTCCGGGGACAGCCAAGCAGCCTCATGTACGAATTAGTACCCGCAGTGTTAAAAGCATGCAGAGAGGAAAAGACATTTTCCTCCTAGGGGGAGCGCACACACAGCACCGCATTGCCCCACAAAAGAGGCTGCTTTTGAAAACCAGGTTTTGCGAGGTATCACCGCTGGATTTGGCAAGGAAATGCTTGTGGATGAGAGAAGGTTTCATTCAAACCGGCTCCCACTCTGACTGCACCTGTGAATGTGTGCCCAGGTTACTGTGCACATACTCTCAGCTGCCACACTGCAGGTTGTTCCGCAAAAGAAACGTGTCGTGACTGTTCCTAAATATATCTATCGCCTTTCAATGAGAAAGAAAAGTAGGGCAACATTCCAGGTATCGAATGTTGCATGGATGCAGGTTAGGAGGGATTTCAAGAGAGGTCTTATGCTGGACAATTTAAAAGAAGCTCACATCCTGTGATGTGTTGGCTTGGGGTGGTGCATGCACTCAGAAGATACATGCGTGTGTCTTTTATTCCATGCATCTCTGTTCACCTGGATTCTAATCCGACTGCTAAAATATGCCTTGAATTTCCAGATGTGATAACTAGGATTTATGCTAGATGTGTGTGTGTGTGTGTGTGTGTGTGTGTGTGTGTGTGTTTCTAAATTGCTCATTCACAGAGAGAAAGGTGAACATAGATATTCCTCAGAATGGTGAGAAATCCCACAAAGAACAATGGTGCTTTTTGGGCTTTGTGATATTTATAGGAAATGTTCACATTCTTCTCCACCCATGATTTGTGGCTCTGTGGCTGAGGATTGTGAGTCCCTTCTTGGTGCCAGTACACATGTATCCCAAGACCCCTGGCCACTCAGAGTCTGTGAATGCTGGTCCAGCATGTTCTAGCCAACATCTTCTACAGGAAGTGTGACCCTGTGGAAGCCCAGAGAATTTTCCTCTGGAGTTCTTAGTTCACATGTATGACTACATCTCTGAAAGCTGAGCCAGCAGAGGCAAAGAGAGAGCACGTGTTTTCATATCACACGCGACTACCAAAAGACTCAAGCGTGTAGGGCAGGCTTTGACCTTCACTTAGCCAAAGCTGTGGCCTTGACAGCAATTTCACTTTGAGTTGAGTTCTGCTTCACTGGCACTATGTGCACCTACTCCCTGATGGGAAGCGGGAGAGGTGATCCCTGCCCTGAATGACCCATGACTAAATCAACCAAACTCCTCGATGCTTTAAGTAGCTTTATTTTCACTTGTTCCTAAAAATGTTCCCAGCTCAAGCAACTGCCAACACTTCTCGGCAACTGTGACCGCCGAAGACCCTTGGAACTGGATTTTCACTGTCTCTGGTCACATCACTGTGCCACCCTTTGCTAGGACCCTGTTTATTTCCTCTTGTTTACATCTACTTGGGAGGAAGCCTCTAGGAATGAAAGAATGCTCAATGCCTTTAAAAAGGAAACAAGCCTAGTCAAAAGCCACCTCAGCCTCTGTCACTTAGGAAGTTCTGAAGGTTACTGAGTAGGCTCAACATGGCAGACTCTCCCTCTTCTCCCCTCCCCTCTTTTCATCAAACTCCCTCCCATCCTTAACCCATACACCTTTTTGAAAAAGATTACTTAACAAATATATGGGCAAAGTAGGAGTAGGTACCAGTAGGTACCAGTCTCAGGGCAGAATTATGATTTTGTAATGCAGCTAAGTCTACAAGATTGATCCCAGTGGTGACTGTTTTGAAGTTACTTACTTCAAAATCAACAAAATCACTTCACAGCTGGTAGAGTTTTAATAAAGATGCAAAATTAGATTGTGATTGATTGTTTGAGACCTGAGAGTCAGTCTTCCTGTTTGAAGGTAAGACTCACTGAACTCAAACTGAGGGCTTTAATCACTCTGCTCCCTTTGTGCCCCCAGGCCTCCAGTGGACTTTGCAACACAAGAGCCCCTGGTCAGTTAGGTGTCCAGCACAAAGTCACTGGGCTAGACGGGTGTGATAGCTTCATGTGGAACCAGAGCCTAGTGTCATAGACCTGGGGCAAAGAGCACCCACTTTGGAATCATGATAAACGAAACTTGAAAATCCAAATCCCTCAACTGTAACTTGGAGACTCTGGGTAAATCCAGTTTTCTAGACCTTGCTTTGATGGGACTGGCTGACTTCTGTGAGTTTCAGAAGAGGTTTTTGTTTGTGTTGCTTTTAGAGACATTAAATAACTGCTGAATCCTAGGGTCACTGTATCCTGGACACCAAATTGTTTTCTTTTTCTTCATTTCTGGACATCGAATTCTCTAGCTATATTTTTGTGTGTAAATTTTCTTATTACAAGTTTTATTTAATCAACTAGCTAATTAATTTAGAGGCTTTGGGGACAGGATCTCCTGTAGCCCAGGTTGACCTCGAACTTAACTATGTGGCTGAAGATGGCCCATCATGCTCCGTTTATCACAAATTTTAAATTAAATTGAATTCCTGAACTGATATGTTAGTTTTTATGTAAACCAATTCTGAATGGCTTGGGGGTCAGTTCACTGAACGTGAAGGGATAGTTATAAGAATACACCGTAGTTATGTTGAGTCTGGGGAAACTTCCCATCGGTGACTTTGGAAGTACAAGGGAGAGCTTGATTCTTCCTTTGTACTTCTATTTCACTTACATTCTGTTTAAGTAAGCTAAATAAGTGCCTGGAATTTTGTCACGAAAAGTGTATCCTTTTGACTGAGGTTTTTTCCACTCTCCGGACTGTTGGGTTAAAATTGGTCCTCCCGCTAGGAGGACAATTCTTTATCAGCTACCTTCTAGCAAGAATGGCTTTATCCAATAAGCAGCTTGCTGACAGCAGGGCCCCATAGAAAGCAGAATGTGTGGCAGGACAGATCCCTTTTCCAGAGGCTCATGGTGTGGCAGTCAGATGCCTCTCTTGCAAGAGGGGGGTAGGCGATGGCTCTGTTTCCACTAGCTACCTATGTGCCAGGGTCAGGAATCAAAAGCATACTTTATTTAAATAAATCAATGCTCATCACATGCAAACTTTGCATTTATTAGTACCTGATATGAATGATGAAATAGGTACTATTCTTATTCCTGTTTCTAACAGAGTTTTACAGGTGCCAATCAAGTTGATATCTCAGTTATATAGTTAATAATGGGTCAGTGTGTTCAACAGCCCTTCTCTTCCTTTATCCTCCACCCTCTTTTGGTAATCCTCTTTTTAAAACCTATTATTATTATTATTATTATTATTATTATTATTTTACTAAGCACAAACAAAAGGTCTGGAGTGAAGTCACGTTTTAGCATATGGGATACGTGACGTGCTTATGTTCAAAATCCTTTTAAAAAGGAGATAGAACCTCCAGATGGATTTAATTTTTTTTCTCCACCTGGCCATAGGGAACACACAGAGTTAAAGCTCTTACAGTCTGACCACTAAATGCTAACCCCTTCACTTCCTCCACCCTGCCTGGTACATGAAAGGTCACTTTTTCTTCTTGCCGATGGGATTGGCACACTACTTGGGCACAGCTCATATGAGCCTTACAGTCTTGTAAAACTGGGGTGCAGGAGTCGGGGAGAATGTTCCTGCTTGAACTGTCTCTGCACTGTTATTACTTGGGGGAAGTGGGAGGGAATATTCCGGGCCCCAGTTTCTGTGCTTAGAAACACGCAGGTGATCCCTCGAGAGGATGTGACTGCAGCCTGAGGGGTGGAAGGCAGACAGCAGTGGGAGCTGTGTATAACCAAACTGTGGCTGAGTAATAGGCTGTTAGCACGGAGATCTGTTTTTTTCTATTCCTTGCTTATCCTCCTCCTCTTTCTCTCCCACTCCACAACCCAAATACATCACCAGTCATTGCAGTGTTTCCTCCCAGCTGCTCTCAGAGCCTCTCAACCCAAGATCTTCAGGTAACCAGGTCTGTGTCTCTTTCTGGCGTTCGCAGGTTCCACACACAAACCAGTCATGTCGTTTGGCAGAGATATGGAGTTGGAGCATTTTGATGAACGGGACAAGGCACAAAGGTACAGCAGGGGGTCCCGGGTGAATGGCCTGCCCAGTCCCACACACAGCGCCCACTGCAGCTTCTACCGCACGCGCACACTGCAGACGCTCAGCTCCGAGAAGAAAGCCAAGAAGGTTCGATTCTACAGAAATGGTGACCGCTACTTCAAAGGGATTGTGTACGCCATCTCCCCAGACCGCTTCCGATCCTTCGAGGCCCTGCTGGCTGATTTGACCCGAACTCTCTCGGATAATGTGAATTTGCCCCAGGGAGTGAGAACCATCTACACCATCGATGGAGTCAAGAAGGTCTCCAGCCTGGACCAGCTGGTGGAAGGTGAGCCTTTGAGAACCTCTGGGGACCCTGCAGGCAACTGAGACCACTGAAGGTCACTTGTCTGTTAGCCCATGGCTAGGAGCCGCTTAATGCTTAACATGCTTAAGTTTCTGCTCCATAAAAACGAAAAGAAAGTGAATGGTTTTCAGCCAGGTAACTAGCTCCTAACAATGACAGGCAGAAGGAAAATGTATCAAAGCCCAAAGCATTCCGTCTGCTTTCTCAAACCTAGGTCTTGTTAATCTTTAGAGTTTGTTTTTATGTCTTCACTTGCACAGTTCAGGGGTGTTTCTAGACACCAACTGAATTATTGTGTCATGATGTCCAAAAGGTCTTGAAGTGAGGATATGAAATTTTAGAGTAGAGAGAGACTTAGGAAAGATACAAAATCCATCCAGTTTATCACTGAAGACCTGAGACCAGAAAACTCAAATAGTACGTCTATGGTTATATGATAAGCTAGTGGTGACCACTGAACCAAAAATGGGGTCTTCTAACAATGCTGTCCACTGGCTGCCTCCTGGGGAGGGTTATTATCTTCCAGTGGCATTTGAGAACAAGAAGAAATTAATCTGTTTTTTTTTTTTTTTTTTTTTTAAAAATCCACTTCATTCTAACAGATAATCTGTTGTGGATGAGACTTGGCTCATCATCATTTGAACAAAGCATGAAGTCTTTCATTGCTGTAGAAATCAGAACCAAGTTTAAAGATCTGGAATGCAATAACTGGTACTAAGAGTCCTTTGGAGAGAGAGGTCTTTCTGAGCTTAAGTTTTGAAGGTGAGGGTGAACTAGCCGGCACCTTCAGACCAAATGCAGCCTACTGTCGTTCTGAATTCATCTTTTTTCCAGCAGAATTTGGCCAGGTCCTACTGTCCAGCTGGGTCCTGGGCTTGTATAGGTAGCAGGGAGCATTCCATCCTGCCTGATTGGCATGCAGGCTCGCAGCCACATGGCTGCATACAGTTAAAACCCCCTGCCTTCCTCTGTAGCTGGGGCTTCTGTGCCATTCCCCCCCTCCCCGGTCCCTCAGCAGGAGTGCCAGTCCAGGCACAGTACGACTGGACTCTAACTGGTGTGGAGCAGCCTGAGTTTTGTATCTTTCCTTTATGGGAATGCACATCTCTTTGGTGGCTTGTCACCCTGCCAATATGCCTGTAGCTTTGGCTTTTTTCCTTCTATTCAGAGGTTGGAACTTCTAGTAAATTAAAGGGGAAGACTGACATGAAATCTCTCTGTGTAAACTTTGATTTTTGTGCCATGTCCTTTGTATGACCTTGGTAAAAACAAGAGAAAGTCAAACATTTGGTGGTGTTTCCCAAGCACTCTGTAGCAAGATCAGATGAGGTGGGTGTCTGGCCTGTCACCAAGACATCCTGTGTGGGGTACTGGTGTTGTAGAAAAATGTGCTTAGATCTCAGCATGCCCTCAGATAGCTGGGGACTGATGCCTTGTTCTGCCCTAGAGTCACATCTTACATCTAGGCATCTCGAAGGTACTTCTGGGCATTTTTTTTGCTCAAAATTGGCCTAGACTCACCATTCACATTGACATGGCTGGTGACTGTACTGCCTTCCTAGCAAAGACATGGCTGGTCACCACCATCTCCCCTCATTCTCCTGTTTATTTTACCATAATATAATGCCTGCCCTGAGCTATTGCTGCTTTGGTCGAAGACAGTTATGATGGCTGCAGTAACTGAGCGTGTGTCCAGCCCTAGTCAGAGCCCTCTTGAGTATGCAAGTCCTTGTGGTTCCCACAGGGATCCTGAGAGGGCAACATCATACAGCAGGAAATGGTAGAGGTAGGATTTGAACTCAGGAAGGTAGGCACCAAGAGCGCATTATGCTGTGACTTTAGCTCTTGCAAAAGGCACTTTGGTGCTTTTTCAGTACGTTCATTGTCTTCTGATGCACCGGGAAGACAGACATTCAGTACAATTTTTTCTAGAAATCACATGCTCCTGTGCCAGTAGTAGATCTCAGTGAATATTTTCTTCTACTAGTTCTTGGATTTTTTTTTTTTTTTGCAAATGTGAAGCACAGCTAGTGAAAACTCAGAGATAGATATTGGGGTTCAACCTGAAGACCAGAAAACTAATTCTTACCTTGATCTCAGTCTGAAAATGGTGATCCTGCCTTCAAGAAACCTCAGGATAAGATTGTGACCTAGAGCTGTCTTCTCTTGTCTTATAATCCTCTCCAGCTCTAGGATTAAGGGCATGTACCACTACCGCCTGGTTTCTATGGCAAAATAGTGTGGCTACGGGGATTAAGAGTATGTGCCATTGTGGTTACTGGGATTAAAAGTGTGTGCCATTGCTGCCTGGTCTGTAAGGCTGGCGAGCTGATCCTCAGGCAAGCTTTACTTATTAAAATACAAATGAAATGCCACTACAAAAATGTTTTAATTATGCACTTAATTCTAAAATTAGAAACTGTTGATCTCAGAAATAGTCGTCTGTTAAAGGTATTTATTTATTTTAAATGCATGAGTGTTATATCTGCATGTATGTATGTGTACCACGTGTGAGCAGTGTCTACAGAGGCCAGAAGAGGGAGTTAGACACTTTGAAACTGGACTTATAGATGGTTGTGAGACACCATGCGCGTGTTGGGACCTGAATTTGAGTCCTCTGCAAGAGCAGCCAGTGCTCTTAACCACTGGACTGTCTTTACAGCTCCCAAAGTCATAATTTGATTTTCTTTCAATACTTTCCCTGCAACCAATATAGAGTAACTGCTGATGGAATACTCTGATGTTTAAAATTATTTTGAATTTTTTCTAAAAACATACCTTTTTTCTTCCAATTGAATGATATCTTTTAGTGTCTCGTGTGAGTCTGCATATTTTTTTGAATTTTTAGTTAAAACATTTTTTATTCATAATACTGACAATTAGTGTGCAGCTGCACTTAGTGTTTAAATAGCTAGCAATTCATTGATATTTGTTTTTTTTTGTCTATTACATTTTTGCTTAGCCCATTAAAATGCAAAACGTTGCTTCATCCTCATTAGGCCCATATCCCTCACTTCCCAAATTAATTTATGCAAACATCAGTTTATGATGTCAGTTTTCTATTTTCCCTCCCAGTCCGACAAAGTTTGAGTTTTAATTTAAATTCCTTTAGTCAGTGTAGTGCGAGTGTGTTTGACTTGCAATTACTTTTTAAAGTTTGTTCTTTCTCACTTGATCTCGGGCTAAAAATTCCAAGTAACTATGACAAATGTGGGCTTTATTTGTAAATCGTATGGACACTTTCTCTGTTTTATTATTAGCCTCTGATCATTATGCATAAGTGTGCTCCAGGCACACTGATAGATTCTGAGCTCAATTTGGTTCTGAGCTCAAATTATGTAAGAAGTGATTGACTGTGTGTTTGTACAAACAAGTGTCTGTGTGCCTGTCTGTGTCTGCATTATATGGGCATGCTGACATGAGTGTACACCCATCTACTTAAGTGTGCATTGGAGGTGACATTCTCAAGGATTTGCTTTCACCACGGTCTTGATGTTTTCACAAGCCGTGATGTTCACCGAGGACAGCTGTCCTGCGGCCCTCTTTCAGCAGTGACTCACCTGGGGTGTGACCTCCTTCCCCAGTTTTGAGCCATTTCTGTTCTACTTTGGGGATACAGCTATTGTGGAGAAATCAGAGTACCACACCTAAATCCTCCAGACTCTTAAAAGAGAGATGTGGCAGGATCCTGAACAACGACTGGCTGATTCCTTCCCCTGCATTTTTCATCTGTGGGGTGGGAGGACCAGAACCTTTGCTTCTCAGGATACAAATGACACAGCTACTAAGTCCATGAACATCAATAAGTACGAGTGTGTCAGATCAGAACTGTTAGAAACAACGGAGTCCCACCCCTCCCTCCATTCCCCCATGTGTCCTTGTGCAAGTTGCCTAATACCACGTCTATAGGAAGGACTTTGTCCAATCCACTGCATTTCACCTGGCAGTTAAGGGATTTCTTGCCTGACCTCACTTTTATTTGTCTGTCTTTCAGGATGGTTTTCTTCCTATCTTGGTGTAGCTTCTTTGCTCTATGTAGCTCATGTAATGTACCGGGCCTCCCTCTGATGTGTCAAGTAATTTAAAAATTAATTTCTGTAAACCTGTAAAGCAGGCTTTCCATGAAAGTCCCTGGTGTGTAGTAGCTGTGTTCTTTCTTTATTTTCAGCCCTTTCTTAGTGTTACTATACATATTGCATCTACATGTCATCAACCCAGAGTGGTACCTTTAAATGCATCCAGTTCTGCACCTTGCTTTCCACTTAGCATTAATACCTTGGAGACCCTTTCCTATCAGTAACATTTTGAACAAGTGTGTCCTTTTATTTACTTAACACTATTCCTTGAATGGATGTACCTTAGTTTAGTTAGCCAGTCTTCTCTTGATGAGGCTCTAAGATATGTACAACCGTTTGTTGTTTCAAACAGTATTACAGTGAACACACTTGGAAATATATTGTCTGTCCATGTGAGTGGTTGATTTTAGGAGGACTACCTAGAACGCTGTTGTATGGTGGTAACAGATGACTAGAGAATTCTTGCCCAGAAAGGTGGTTCCAATTTCCACTATGACCACCTTCAAGAAGATGATCTTATCAAATATCTTGTCATTTTCCTGTATATCCAGAAAACACTTCTATCTTGTTATGGTTTTAATTCCCATCATTTCATGTGTGTAAGAGGCATTTATATATTTTCAATGCCTTTTGCTTTGTATTTTTTTATTATTTTTCTGCCACATTGGAATCTTTACTGACATAGGATCTATTTTTCTTTTAAAAATATTAATCCTTTGTTTTAATGAGTTTTTTCTATATTCATCTTAACCTATTGACTTTGTTGATTGTGTTTTCTGTCATGTAGATTTATACAAAAGTTAATATAATCAAATATGCCAGTCATTCGATTTATGGCTCTATTTTCATGTCTGCTGTGTGCACTGGGTTCAAGAAGTCATTTCTCCTCATTTTCTTGTTGCATTTTTAGTAAAACATTTTAATGGAGAAAAGTATAGACATAATGTGTGCACTGGGGATTAGATTTTGCTTTTTAAAATCAAATCATTTGAGTAAATCACAAACAGTTCATGTAGAAACTACCTTGGTCTCACAGAGGTATTACAAGATGAGTGCCTTGCTCTCCCTTTGGCCAGCTTCCATAATGGAAGGTCTGCAGCCTAACAACATGATCCAGCGACTGAATTCCATCACTCCTCTATGGGGGTTGGGAATTCTATTGCTTTTATGCAAACAGACATTGCATTTAGCCGCCATGTCTCTGTTGCTTCCGCTGAGAGGTGGCAGTCCCTGGGAGTCTGAATGCTGTTTCATTAGCCTGCAGATTGCCCATCTGGGCTGGTCTGATGGTTGGTTTGGTAGTGAGTGTTTGGCATAGAGATTCCACAGAAGTAACACTACATCCCTCTGGGGGTGTCATCTCAGAGAAATGTTCTGGCCACACACCTTACCCAGAGTCAGCAACTTTAGGTAAATCTTTATTCTGAAGTTACTGTGTCCCTCTTGGCAATGACTAAGTATTGTAGGAGAACCTCTGAATCCTTGTAGAGATAGTGTCTCTCCTTGAGCTGCTGTTTATACAACGGAGCATCTGTCAGTAGAACTGTAGTGAATATCCTATTTGTGAATTTCTACTTCATTCTTTATCTGCCACAATTTAGACATGGTGCCCTTCCTCCACTCTCCTGTGTCGGATCATTTTCTGTGTCTTATTTTAAGGCCACTATTAAATAATGACCTCTCTCCTCAGACCAGACTTCTCTTCTGCACTCTAGCTGCCTAGATGTTTCAGTTGAAATGAACCCTTGGTCTCTTTCAACTCAGCAGTGTCAATGTAACATCCCTGTTGCAAGAGGTGCGGCTGTGTTCGTGCCGGAGAGCAGGGCCGTTTTCCCGGCACCTGAGTGGAACGCGGGCCCTTTTGTTCCCAGCGCCTGGCTCCTGGCTGCGGACACTAGTTCATGCCTGATATACCCACAAGAAAACTGTATTCATTTAAATACTGCCTGGCCATTAGTTCTAACCTCCATTGGCTAATTCTCATATCTTATTTCAACCCATTCTAAAAGTCTGTGTGTCACCACAAGTTGGTGACTTATCGGAAGATTCTAACCTGCATCCATCTGGGCCAGAGGATCATGGCGTCTGGCACACTTCCTTTCTTCTCAGAACTTCCGTTCTGTCTACTCCACCCACCTAAGGGCTGACCTATCTTATAGGCCAGGCAGCTTCTTTATTAACCAATGAAAGCAACAGAAATAAAGAAGGACCCTCCTACACCACACCCCCCTTGCCACTGTCCAGAATCTGTTTCCCTTCTCCCGTTACAGACCTTCTGGGTGATGTCACCACCTACCAGCTTACTAATATTGGCGAACTCCAAAGGTCTTTTGTTGAAACATAACCATTGATGCGATGGTGTTCAAAGACAGAACCTTTGTGACTAGGTCATGAGGATGGACTCACAAATAGAATTACATGCTTGATAAAAGAGCCCTATGGGAACTACCTCGCCCACCTCCTCCTATGAAGACACAGCAGGATGGTGCCATCTGCCAGGAAGAGGCCCCGTGAATCCATGAGAGTTTCGATCTGGGACTGCCACTTTCTAGAACCTCCAGAGAGAAACTACCTTGTCTGTGGCACTCTGACAAAGATGCCTGAATGGAATAAGATGCTTCTAATTTAAAATCACCTGTAACTTCTCCCCTTTCTACCTTTCAAGCCCAAGATGATACCAAACCTTGTTCGTTCTGACTGAGCCATTTCTCCAATTAATCCTCTCTTTTCTTTTGCTGCTTGAAAGTTTCCGAGACTTTAGTACTGGGGAGTTACAACCTCACCCACTTTTAGGACTGAGAGGGAAATGCACACATCTTCAATAAACATTGTAGAAAATTTTTTGGAACAATGGAAAAAGAAAAGGCAAATCTCCCTCATCTTTCTGCAACCTAGCAGTGGTTTCTGTTTTCTTCTATTTCTGTTTGCTTTCTGCTGCTGTGATAAGCACCATAACATAAGCACAGGGAGGAGGAAAGGGTCCGTTTCAGCTAACATCCTGTATTCTGTCATGGAGGACAGGTAGGGTAGGAACTCAGTGAAGGCATATGGAAGCAAAGGCCACAGAGCTCTTACTAGCTAGCACCTGTGGCTTCCTCAGTTTACTTTCTGAAATAACCCAGGACTGCCTTCCCAGAGGTGACATCACTCACAGTGAGTTGACCCCTCCCACATCAGTGTTCAATCAGAAAAATCTCTTTACAGACTTTCTTGAAGGCCAATCCGATGGAGGCATTTCCCAGTCAAGGATCTTCTTCCCAGACAACTCTAGCTTGTGTCAAGTTGACAAAAAACAATAAAAAAACTAACAAGGACAGCTTTATTTTATCTCATCTCAGACAGGTATCCTCCTCAGAGGCAGGCACACACACACACACACACACACACACACACACACACACACACAGAGAGAGAGAGAGAGAGAGAGAGAGAGAGAGAGAGAGAGAGAGAGAGAGAGAGAGAGAGAGAGAGAGAGAGAGAGAGAGAGAGAGAGAGAAAATCATGAGTAAGAGGGCAGGCTCTGGACTGATACCAATTACTGTTTGAATCTTGGTTTCATCTTTACTAGTCATGTGACCTTGAGCCAGCTACCTAGGTCATCATGCCTCAGGGTGACCCACAGTGAGATGGCACGCAGCAGCACATGGCCTGATCTCTGACTAACTTACTGGTTCATGTTGTCCTTCCACACCTACCGCATGGGTAAGAGTAAAACTGCCTCTGGGCACTTTTAGAACAACTACGCATTGTGACACTTTTATCTCCACTGTCTGCTGAGCGTGGGTGAGTGCTAAGGATCGAATCCAGGACTCTGTGCTATATGTGTAGTAGGCTGAATTCCCAGGCTTTCTAATTTGACCTTCATAAGAGCTCAGTGAAGTTTCACAGAGCAACCGCTACCTTGAAATCTAAGGGACTAGTCCAAGGTCACATGCTTACATAGCACAGTCCTGGGCCTGACTTCCCATATAGCTCATCCTACTGAGGAGTCCATAATCCTTCAACAAACTTTGAAAGACACCGCTGCCAGCATCATATATGTTTTACACATATGAACACACACATGTACATGTATGTGCACATGTATCTATGATATCTACTTGGATACTGGGGAAAATATACCTGGCATCAATCAGGCTCTGTCAATGAAGGGAGATGGATGAATTTTTAGTTTTATAGGTTTCTGTGGTGTGTAATAGGCATGTTTGAAAGAAGGGTTTAAAATCCTTAGCAAAATAAGTGCTATTACACATATTGTCCTGGTTAGTTTTATGTCAACTTGACACAAGCTGCGATCATCTGAGAAGCGGGAACTTCAACTGAGAAAACACCACGTTAGATTGCCTATATCTAGTCTAATGGGAACATTTTCTTAATTAATGATTGATGTAAAAGAACTCAGCCCACCGTGGTCAGTGTCACCCCTGGGCAGGTGGTCCTGGGTGCTCTAAGAAAGCAGGCTGTGCAAACCATGGCGAACAAGTCAGTAAGCAACGCCCTCCTCCATGACCTCTGCTTCAGCTCCCGCCTCCAGGTTCCTGCCTTGCGACTCCATGATGGAGCTAAAAGCTGAAATCAACTCTTTCTTCCCAGGTTTATCTCAGTTAGTGTTTAACCTCAACCATATGAGGCAAACTAAGACAAAGATGCAACTGTCTTTTTATTTTTGAAACTCCAGTTGGGGATGGGATATTTTTATGTGTCTGCCCAATCCTATGGCGTGGCATGCTTGCATTGTTAGTTTAAAAAAGGACTTATATAACAGTAAATGGATTGTGCTGAATGAGGCCTGGGCCACTTTACCTGTAGTCACCAGGTTCTGTTTAAAAAGGCTTCCTAATGAGGTGTGGGCGGGGTGGCGGTGCTGTGATAAAATCTTTAATTTTAATGTGTTTCTGCCTCATCCCTGTGAATATGTATTTAGAATCACTTATTTCACAACTGACTATCCCTCAGCACCTCTTCTGTGTTCTTTTGTGACTAATCTAGATATTTTCAGACTGAATGTTTCGTTAGCATATTCTTGAATCACCGATTAATAAACCTTTCTTGGTATTTGAGTGCATTTGTGAGGGTACAGCTTGCAGGCTAGTCTTCATTTTCACCTGTCAGCAAGTTTGAACTGACTTCCTTGCATGCATGGCTCAGCCAGCATGACATAGACAACAGAAAAGAAGGGTAATCTTCTCTGCTGGCTTTTACAACTTTTTCTGGCTAAACAGAATTTTGTATTATACTTTTACTAAACATATAGATTTTAAGAATCTGTGTACTGATTTGGTTGTAGTTTTCGAATTACCTCAGGTACCAGATGTAATTATTTCTAATTTTGAAGTTTGCTGAAAATTTGAAGGCCCTTATATACCAACAGATAATCTCAATTTTGAATTCCAGTTCGTTTCCCTTTGGAAGCTGATTCATGCATATTGGTGTTTCTATCAGTAACCAAAAGGAGACAAGTGATGTTTTTTGTTTTGTTTTGCTTTGTTTTCCCTCATTATAAGCTAGTCTGCATCAAAAGAAAGATATTGGAAGTGAGAAATCATGTTTTAATTTAATTTGCAATCATTTTCCCGTGATTTGAAAGTCATAGGCAACTCTTGCCCTGTGTAGAAATGGAGACATGAAAGACCGAGTGTGGGGAAGGAAATGGGTTCCCTGAGATGTCAACTTGAAATCCCCTTCTCTCCTTCAGGTGAAAGCTATGTCTGCGGCTCTATTGAGCCCTTTAAGAAGTTGGAATACACCAAGAATGTGAACCCCAACTGGTCCGTGAATGTCAAGACCACCTCGGCTTCCCGGGCAGTGTCTTCATTGGCCACTGCCAAGGGGGGACCCTCAGAGGTTCGGGAGAATAAGGATTTCATTCGACCCAAGCTGGTCACCATCATCAGAAGTGGAGTGAAGCCACGGAAGGCTGTCAGGATCCTGCTGAACAAAAAGACGGCTCATTCCTTTGAGCAGGTTCTCACTGACATTACCGATGCCATCAAGCTGGACTCAGGCGTGGTGAAGCGCCTGTACACCCTGGATGGGAAGCAGGTAAGGTGGAGCTTGGGAGACTCTGGTTTTATGGGCAAGAATCAGGAAATTGTGAGGTTATGCCTGGCGTGCAGTGGGACCTCAAACACGTGCTTTGTTGGTGCTGAAGGGACTGGGTCACCTAGTTCACAAACACTCGTTGTTCCGAGACCAGTTGAAGTTGGTACCAGACAGGATAGTTCATCAAAATAAAGAAGAAGAAAAAAATCAAAGCAAGGGTGGGGGTTGTCTTTAAAAAAAAGAAATCGTCATTTTTATTATCGAAGTAATTATTTGCTTAACATAATGGTGCTGTTCTGTCTTCTCATTTCAAATTTGTCTTGTATCCTTTAAGGCCCGTTAGAGCCATAAAGATGACTAAGATGCTGAGAGAAACCGAGGCTGAAAGGGGAAAATAGACAAGCACTTGTTGAACTAAATCACAATTTATGGTTCTATGTCTTAGGAATGTTCATTAGTCTGAGTCAATGGAATTGTAGAGACTTTAAAATCTGTAGCTAGGAAATGCCACATTTCCACCTGGGCTACTCTGAGACGTCTTGTCAGGATGGGAACCGCAGGAAAAGTTCATACTGATCACATGCATGGTGTGTTTGTTACTCATTTGGAGTTGAACGGTGCCCTTTTGTCTATGACGATCATTTTGAGCATTCTTACCTTTGCTTGAAATGTGTGGTTTTGCAAAACTTTTATTAATATGTAAGAATCTCATGCAATGTATTTCGATCATATTCATCCTCTGCTTCATCCCCTAACTCCTCCTAGATCTATCCCCACCTTCTTCCTTCCTTCCAATTTTGTGCCCTCTATTTATTTATTTTTTTGTAACCCATTGAATCCACTTGTGCTGTTCATGCATCCAAGGGTCTGGGACCGCCCACTGGAACATGGTCAGCCTACCGGAGACCTTTTTTACCCTTATGCAATACTCCCTCCTCCAGAAACCATCCCTGAAATGTAGTTTTTTAATGTGTTTTTAAAAATATATTATATAGTTTGAAGGTAATTTGAAGGATTTGCGTGTTTAGCTCATCTTAAAATCTAAACTAGATACATAATGAAGAGACTTCTTGTACTAAATAGAATTCTCATGAAAGTCCTAAAGGCTAACACATCCAAAACTTATGAATGAGAATAGATGCCAATACTACAAGGAGTGTCAGTCACAAAGAATCGCTCCCCAAGGGTTTCATTTAAATGTCCTAACTTATTAAAATTCATTAGGAACGAAGGAGTGTGCCAGTTGTCTGTAAGTATTGACCAGCTTCTGCTTTTCTCATAAAACTTGCATGTGGATAAGGATTCATGGGGGTAATAGCCTCCTTCTTTGAGACCTAAGAGGCCTGAATGTCCACTATATATCAGAGCCAGCAAGGCCACCAGGAGCTTGTGAATTATTGTGGCAACAGTGAGACAAACTTCACTTTTAGACGTTCGAGTCCGTCTCAGGATGTGCAAACATTCCATAGTTCTGGGTTTTCCTGAGGTGATTTTTTTTTCAAGATGGGAGTTTATCTGTTATCAGAAAAGAGTAAAATTTAAGACAAAAAAAATCCATGCCCATGAAAGTGGAATGGGGCACTATGTGGGTGTGGGGAGAGTATCAGCAGTGGGTGACAGCAGACAGCAGGGAAGGGGAATGAATGAGAACAAAGTGGTGAAGCCTGTGGGTAAGAGTGCTACAATGAAACCTCTTACTTCGAATGTTAGCTTAATGAATGCAAAGTCATTTTAAATTATTTATGAGTACTCCTCTTCCATTCCCCTTGTCCTCCTCCTCTTCTGCTTTTTCTCATTTAGAATTTAAAGTATTTAAAATTACTATATACTAAGTCATGACATCGGGGGCGGCTGCTTCTGTTGACACTTGCAACCACTGATCATTTCTCCTAGATTTGATGGAATGTCTCAATTGTTTCTTCTTTTCTGAATTTGCCTACCATCAACATTTCACAATGTCTATGTTTGCGATGGACTAGTGTAAATAATTAATGTGAATCATTCCATGGATTTGGAAATAATCCAGTGTTTAATAGACAAAAACTGGATTCAAATCTTGGCTTATCAACAGATGGTTTTTGAAAACACATGACCGAGCCTCATTATAATCACCAACAAGACGTGGATATTATTATTCCTGTGCTGTAGAGTGCTTATGGTTTCAGCTATGACGGTGTATGTTATAGAACTGTTGAAGTATAATAATGACAATAGGTCAATTGACCATGATTCTAACCATATGGCATGTATGAGCAAGTTTAACCCCTACAAGCGTTGGATTATTGTTCTTACTAAATACAGAAGTGTACTAAGGCATAATTTGCTAAACATGTTAAAACATGCTTAAAACATGTCTAAAGGCAATCAATGGTGGAATTAGGATATGAGCCAGTGACACCCAAGGGCTTGCACTGGTAATCCCTACACCAGGGCAGATCTGGTCAAGAACACCCGCAAATCCCTTTAGGAAATCTGTGAATGGAATGGTGGCAGGCAGTGTTCCATCACCCCAGTGAGAACCCTGATGTCATTAACTTATAAAGAGAAAAGTACCTTGGCTCATAGGTCTGCAGGTGTTAATCCATGACCAGGTTGCCCATTCCTTTGGGCAGTGGCAAGGCAGATCTCTGTAATAGGAACTCAGGCAAGTGAGCAACGCCATTCATCTATTATCTAGGAAGTGAAAGAAAGTGGGAAAGATGTCATGAAAGATCCACAGTTGTCTTCTAGGGTGTATCTCCAATATCAGCCTTACCATGAAAGTCTACTTCTTAATGGTTCAGCCACCTCACGTAGCACCAGCCGGAGAAACAAGGCCTGTGGAGGTTGGTCAAGGTCTAAACTATAACAGAAGTGCTTTCCCCAAGGAATCTCATTTGAATGTTTTCAGGGTAGGGATGGATGGATGGATGGATGGATGGATGGATGGATGGATGGATGGATGGATGGGCAGATAGGTAGATACATAGTGAGACAGGTAACATCTCATATTCAACTGACTACTGAAGTTAACTATATTTCTTGAAGCACAGCTTTCTATGCAGAAGAATTAGATGAGTCAAAGAGCTTAAAGATTTTTTGCTTGAATTTCCAGTAGCGAAAATAAAGCCTTTCTTTATGAACCCCAGAAGTCTTGAATCATTTTAGCTCTAACAGGAAATCTCCCAAATAAATAGTTTGTTCAAGTAGACTGTTTGGACAGTTCTGGCAGAGACAGGCTGTTATGGTAAGCCTCTGAGAGACAGCTGGGTTCTTCCAAGCCTTCCTACGGAGTGACTCTCAGTATGGGGAATGGCATCTTAACTCTGTGTTCAATTTCTATTGCTGTGATGGCCATGACCCAGAGCAGTGTGTGGAGGAAAGGTTATTTTACTTACAGCTCTTATGTCTGAGAGTTGTACAATGCCATTGCTAAGGGAAGTCAGGGCAGGAACTCAAGGCAGGAACCTGGAGGAAGGAACAGAACCACAAGCCATGGAAAAGGGCTGCTTACTGGCTTGGTCCTCACGGCTTGCTTTCTTACACACTCCAGGACCATTTGCCCAGGGGTGGCACCACATCAATCATTAATCAAGAAAATGCACTGCAGGCTTTCCCAGTGCTCCTTAATTAATTAATTAATTGCTTAACTCAGGTCTGCATCAAATCCATAAACAGTATGGAAAATACATGAATAAACATTTAAAGATAATATTTTTGCCTTGAAGAAATAGAACTGTTTATCAAACGAATGCTTGAATGCTTTTGGCAGCTATCCAGTAAGGAATGAGGACAGGGTACAAGCTGCGGTGATTCTGCTGTCACCTTTAGGCAGCATGCGGATGTGTTGCGGATGGGAACAGCTGATGCTGTGGTTTTAGCAGTAACAGTGAAAACTGTACCCACTGTTTACTGTTCCCCAGAGGAACTGGGCACTGGAGGGCATAGTCCACACGCTGTTCTCATGAGTTCTTACTACCATGTGGCCTCCTAAATTGCTGCCTCCCAGGGTTGTATTAAATCCTGTCCTCAGAGTTTGTTCAGCCCCTGCACTTTTTTTTCCCCTGAGATATTTTTAGGTGGAACTAAGGAGATCAACATATTGGAAATGCTCCACTATCTAAAGTATCTACAGGAAGCTGCAGTCGGCTGAGATGGCCCTGGTGGCTCACGAGCTGAAGCGTCCAGAATTGCTTAGCTAAAACCTTTCTCTTTCCACACTGCACCCCACCAGCTTCTGGGACAATTCTGCTCATCATGTCATCAAGCTATCAGCTGTCGTGGCTGCAGAATTCACAGAAATAGTTGCCGAATTCTAATTTCAGGAGTTCTTTATTTAACTCAGTCTGGACTGAGGGCCTGTCAGAAAGTGAGAAGGACATGTGCAAACCAACGGTGAAGTTGTGTCTCCTTTACTCACATTTCACAGAAGTTTCCCGGACCCGAGAGCCTGAGAGTCACTTCCTCTGTCATGTCTCAGTGTTGGCTGTTCACTCACCCTGCCACGCTGTCACTCTTGGAGGTTGTCTGAAATATCACTGTTTTACAGTAATTAAGCCATGGAGATAGAAGATTTGCTATAAGCATAGTATGGCTCTTGAATCCTCCTATGAAAATGTCAGTCAGACTGCCTGAAGCTGGTAAATCTTCTACAGTCATGATTGTTGACACTTCCTTAGAACTAGACAGAACAGCAAGTGCCTCAGTGGGAAGACCATAGGCAAGGCATTTCCCAAAGACAGCAACAGTAAACCAGATAGATAATCTTTAAGCAGAAAGCGTAGATAGATCTGCCTGTTCTTAGAGACTGAATATATAGCATGCATAGTGCCAGAGCATGCTTAGATAGCAGAGGGGAAGTCAGTGATGCTGCATTTTTATCTGATAGATACTGCATGGAAGCAACACACTTTGTAGAAATCCACCACCACTAGTGCGACAGCACGAACAAGCAATTTGTTGTTTTTTCTACGTGAAAAATCTTCAGAATCACGTGACTGAAGCACAGTCCTCCCTCCTTACCAGTTATTTCATTTTTCCATACATTTAGTGACCCAAGAGGTCAGTTATGGCCTGGAAATATCAAATGGAAAATTCCACAGTTAGGGAGGGAAAGAGAAGGAGAGACCAATGCATATGACTCTTATTGCAGAATATTGTTGTAACATTCCATTTTGCTGTTTCATTGATCTCTTATTATGTCTATAGAATTAGCAGGGGCACATATCACAAGATGGCCTTTGCTTTTTTTACTTTTGGTTTTAGATATCTAATTTTAATTTGAAGTAAAAATAACTGATTTTAGGAGCTGGAAAGATAGATAGCTCAGAGGTTAAGAGCACTGGAAGCTCTTGTAGAGGACCTCATTTGGTTCCCAGCACCCATATGGTGGCTCACAACCATCTGTAACTCCAATTCCAGGGGATCCAATGCCCTCTTCTAGTGTCTGTGGTCACTGCACACACATAGTGCACAGACACACCTATAGCCAAACACTCACATACTTAAGATAAATATGAGTAATTAAAACATAAAGGATCTTTTAAATATTGTGTTTATAGAATAAACTGCACCTTCCTCTTATGAGTATAGGAAAAGATAAATGTCATTAATTATCCGTCCATGGTTATAATAGTCAGTAAGGGTAAAAACGTGAAAATTGAAAGTTATCTAAATAAAAAGTAAGAAATAACCTGAAAAGGAGATTTCCAATATCTGTTGCTAATAGTCTCTCTCTCTCTCTCTCTCTCTCTCTCTCTCTCTCTCTCTCTCTCTCTCTCTCTCTCTCTCTCTCCCTCTCTCAGAAAAGAAAGCTTTTCCATGATAGCTCTTATTCACACTGCCATGTTTGAGCCCTTCTTTCTGATCTACATTTTTTTTTTTACTCTCATGATTTATTATCTCTATTGGGAACATGAACAGCACTTTTTAGCTTTGTTAGTACACAAAAGCAGCTATCCTGGCAATTTAGTTTTCATCCTCACATGTCAGATTTAAATTTGACAAAAGCTTGGAGCACAAGTTCGGCCATCCTCCCAGCTCACTGGATCCGGGAGTTGATGGAAATATCTTAGCCGATTTCAAAGAAAGGGGAGCTTAAAAATAATGATGACATTTTCCTTAGAGAATTGAAGTGTTCAGAATAGGGTGTGCTATTTTAGATGATGTATGTTTGGTGGCTAATCAGGACTTAGACTCTACAAGTGTTCTTATGGAGATGTTAATTCTAATTTGGGAAGAGCTACACCCTCTTCTGCCTGCTGTAATCAACGCGGGGTGCCTGCAGTGGTGTCTGTTCTAGAAGCAGGACTTTTAACAGAAGTCGGTTTTCTAGGAGAGGAAGTGCAAGTTCTGAAGGTTCTAAAGCAGGACTGAAACCCCTTTCTCCAAAGGCCCCTCTAAGATTCTCTGGGCTCGCCTCACAGCGGTAGTTTCTGCTTCATGGCAGCTGGCAGTTAACCTGGCCTCACTGCTGGTTCGGACCCTATTGGGAGGATGGAAAGCCTCACACTTTAAAGTCAGCTATGCCTGGGCTTAGATTTCAGTCTGGTAAAGTCTAACTTGCAGTTTCTTCTTAAGCCTGAGCAATTCATTTCGTTTCTTCACTGGATTCAAATCTTGGATGTTCCTCAGAGATCTGTATGTTAGAGGCTTATTCCTCAACATGGAGCCTCTAGACCACTGGGAAGCACCCTCAGAAGGAGCTGTGGTCACCAAGCCACTCCTTCTTCCCCTGCTAGGTTTTCTCTCTCTGTGTGTGTTTATGTGTGCACCACACATGTTAATCGCAGATGCCAACTCTATCCCAGATCCCTTGGAGCTGGAGTCACAGGCAGATGCAAATCTCCCGATGGGGATGCTGGAAGCCAGACTTGTTCTTCTGCAAGATCAATGCATGTCCTCAACTGCTGAGCACCCCTCTAGTTCCTTTCCTTGTTCTTTCTCTCCCTGGTCACAAAATGGGTGGTTCATCACACATGCTCTCTGTCAGGATGGGTTGCCTTTCCAAAGGCCGAAAGCAATGTGGCCAGTAGACCACGGATTGGCATGTCTAAACCGGCCAACCAAAATTAATCCTTTCTCCTTTGAAGTTTTGAAGTTGATTATCTCGAGTGTTTGTTACAGTACTGAAAAGATGACTAATATACTGACGTCTTGGTCCTTGTCCTAGTGCTGTGGAGACACCATGCCCAAGGCAAGTTTTATAAAAAATAATTTATTTGGAGCTCTGCTTACAGTCCATGATTGCATGGCAGGAAACAA
>JAQHUG010000162.1:576812-634205 GCA_028555095.1 Dicrostonyx torquatus
GGGAGGAACAGTTACATGACACAGAAGAGATACACTGGTTTTGCAGACTGATATACTTGAGTCAAAATCTGTCCTCTACCCTAGAGACAATGAAAAACATTCTCCCAGTGGGAGCAATTAACTCTCTGATGATACTGTTTTATCTCCTATGTTTATGGTGTAAGAGTGATAATGCCTGCTCTATTAAATGTCATAAGTGTTAATAATCCATGTGACAAATTTAGGATCATGATTGGTTCCTTTCTAGTTTGTCTCTCTGTTGCTGAAATAAAACCTGACTGAAAGCAACTTGGGGAGGAAAGGGCTTGTTTGGCTTAAAGGTTACAGCCCATCACCAAGAGAAGCCAAGGCAGGAACTGGAACAGGGACCACAGAGGAACCCTGCTCACTGGTTTCTCTGCCTTGCTCAAGCTACCTTTCTTGCATAGGCTAGCCCTACCTGCCTAAGGATGGTACCACCCACAGAGGGCAGGGTCCTTCAACATCAATTAGCTATCAAGAAAATGTCCCAAAGTCATACCTATGGCCCAATCTGATGGAGACAATTCCTTAATAGGAATTGACAACTCATCCCCTTTTCTCGGGTATGAATAGATTTATATTACTTTGACAAAAATGAACCATGGCAGTTACTGATTACTATTAATTGTTATGCTGAAATATTAAGAGCTTAGTTGTTTGGCTATTTTTGGTTTGAGAAAAATTATGTTTGAAATCTGTGATAGGAGCCCACTGTTCAGTGGTACCCCTTAATGATGACTGACCTTCTCTTCCTTTGTAAATATATCTTTTACATGGAAACAATTCCTCATTTGGAATGAATCCTTTGTAAGAGCAAATCCTGACTCTAACACTCACCACTTGTGTGACCCCTGGCAAGTCAAACGCTCTGGATTTGTTTTATCTTTAGAGTTGCAATAATCACACTCACCTTGTGTTTTGGGAGTTGTCACTGATGAAATAGTGGCTTACATATGCTGTTCTTACTCTCTGCATTTGATTCCAGGATTTCCTACGGTCACTGGTCACTCCTCATTACACTGATTATAGAATTAGCCATTTTGTGTTGTTTCCTTTGTAACTAGGATATCAGTGATGGTGTTTTATCAATCCACTTATCATCAGTCAGTGGTACATGCAACCTGGATGTTATTTCCTTTGCTTCTTTCTTCAGTTTTACAGGGTATTCCTTAAGGGTACCTATGTGCTGGTCATCCATTTTATTACAAGGCTATGCTAATATTGTTTGTTGAATATCTTCTCTGAGTCAGTCACTGCTCACATTGATACTGAAAATTATCACCACCATGGTTCAAAACATTTCTCTGAATTACCACCACTCTTTGGCTCTGCAAAGCAAAATCTCCTTTATTTCTCAAGATTCCACTTAAAGGTCACCCCGTCTACAGATCATTTCCTTGTTTCCTGTGAGAACTCACAGCTCTGTCTCTTGAGACTCATTCGCTGCTGTTGTATACAGGCTAAAACTCCTCATTGTGTTGTATAATACATGCCTATTTCTTCCTTAAGATTTTACGGCATGTGGCCAGGAGGTGTCCTGCTAGCCTCTGAATCTCCAAGGTCTGACTTGGTCAAAGCTTTGATCAGTTAATGGTTTGAAATCTCAGAGACTGGGTGTCTTAGTTGATGCTCTATGGCTATGAGAAAACACCATGACCATGGCAACACTATAAAGGAAAACATTTAATTGGAACTGGCTTACAGTACAGAAGTTCAATCAGTTATCATGGTGGGAAGCATGGCAGATATGGTGCAGGAGAAGGAGTCAAGAATCCCACATTCAGATCTGCAGGCAACAGAGAGAAAACACCAAGCCTGGCTTTAGCATTTGAAGCGTCAAAGCCCACCCCCAGTGACACACTTCCTTCAACAAGGCTGCACCTACTCCAACAAAGACATACCTTCTAATATTGCTACTCCTTATGAGGTTGTGTGTGTGGGGGGGGGTTATTCAAACCACCATGCACAGAATCCATGGCCATGGAGGGGCCACGTTGATCACCTTGTGCTCCAGTGGTGTGGAGCACTAAGCAAACGTAATGTTTCTTGGCAGTTTAACCAGACGGTGAGCTGCCCATCGTGGTCATTGCTTCCCATCTTGAGTTCCTATCTGTGAAACACTCTTAAGATAATTTAAAAAACAAAATTCACTTGCCAATTTGGGAGCAGTCTGAGAGCCACTGGAAGTAACTTTGTCCTGTGAGGGAAAAATAGATATTCTATTAGAAAGATCTCACCACCTTAGTCAGATGACCTGACCTAAATCTTCCAGATACTGCCTTGGTTACCCAGTGACTAAAGGAAGGCCTAGATGATGGATTTAAAAACCCAGGGATGAGCCAATAAGAGTCTCAAGGACTCTTATTCCAGTCGTGGAGCGTGGAACCTCCAGAACTGAGGGTGTTGGTGGTGTTAGCAATATTCTGTACAGATTCTCTGATTATCTTAAATCCTTGCAACCAAATTAAGCAAGCAAACAAACAAACAAAAAAACCCAAACAGTTTCAGAAATTAAACAGGACTTCAAATCCCCAATTTTAAATCTGAACTATGTTGCAAGCAGAATGCCCTCAAAACAAAAGGACAGATGGGAGATTTAATTTTTAATTATCATTTTTTTCTATCACAGTTTAGTATGTAATCAATGTAAATAATTTTCATGTAAATGAGAAAATACTAAGATAAATTAAGGTCACCTCTAGTCTGGTGGACAAGATGGCCCTCAGCCATATCTTGGTCCATTTTCTTTGCCTTTTTCTTTAATAAGAACTCTACTTTGTATAATTTGGCCTCCTGCTCATTACAGTGGTCCTTTCTTTGTGGAACTGAGAACCCAGGGTCTTGTGTATGCTAGGAAGTACTGGGTCATTCAGGGTCTAACCAACCCAATGCTGTAGATGTTATACTTTTTGAGATTTTACACATTAGCGATATAGGATTTTTTAAAAGCTATTTACACAACAGAAAAATGTAAACAATTCTATATACTAAAAGCATGATTACCCCATATTCTTAAAAGTCCTGTAAAACAAGTGTCTAGAGACAACGACACTGATGTCACTGGGAGAAGGCCATCGTGCAGTCTGTCCACCAAGAGAAAATCTTGACATGATTTTCATTGGCGCATAGTGGTGCAAAGTCCTAAGAATAACAGCACGGCAGGAGGGACAGCGCACATGTAATGCTGGAGGCCTCTGGCTGGTGAGACCCCGACTATTGTGTGTTAAGTGTATCGAAACAACAATTTCAGCAGATTCAGCAATCTCACCAACATCCCCTCAAGGCCAGGTGAGCATCCGGGGCAAGAGTATGGAATGTGTTCCTGCTGAAATCCAGCCTTGGCTGGAGATGGAGGGGTGTGATACGGGGACTAAAGGCAGATTAGGAGATTCAGGGAACGCTGAGCACCCTGTGGAAAAGCCAACTTTGAGAAAGAGATTGTTGCGTTCCGTTGCCACAGAGTCTGTGTCCCTCCCCATACCCACACAGATGAGTGTTTTCATCATTCATCTTCTGGGAGTCCTCAGTGGGCATGAGTGAATGTCAGTGAAATTCTCCATGAGAGCTGAATTTAGATCTTCAACTGTTGCCAGGTACAGTTCCTACAATGCGAGAAAACTCTCAGCGTGGAAGATGCCAAAGCACAGGGCATTTTTAATGTACGCAGGAAATGGAAGAGCAAGAAACTTTGAAGGTAACTTTTAGCCAGTGTGCCTAGATCTTTAGTGCCAAGGATCTTATATCTCACAGACTTGCCCGCTGAGAACAGTGGATAGAGTAAACCCGTGGGAACTAACGGCCGCAAGCGGCTTTTTATGGTGCAGCCTAGGAGGCTGATCGGCTAACAAGGTGTCCCTGTTTGATGCATCTGTGGACTGGCACTGACTCCACACCCATCAGGACACACATAGCTGTGTAAACACATTTAAAAGTCCAGTGACCCAGTTAACAGGGAGTCTTTGGGATAGGAAGGTCAAAAATAATGAGTTTCAGCCTTAAGTCAGATCTCTGTGTTCATTGCCTCATTTCTCCTGGCTGCTTGATGCTGTGCCCTGGGACAAATGGAATTGCCTCTATAATTCTTGTTCTCTTTCTGGGGTTGGTGTCCTGTGAAAGAACGGCATGGGAAATGGTCATGGTGTTTCTTGGCAATACCATGATGTTTTTTTTCTTCTACAGCAAAAGCTTCTTTCCTCTTTCCTGTTTTATTTATATTTCACTTCAAATCAATAGGTCTAATCTCTTTGTATTTAAAAATAAGCACCCTTTTATTAGGTTATCATTACATGTGGTAACTCTGATGAGCTGGGAAGAGAGAGAGAGAGAGAGAGAGAGAGAGAGAGAGAGAGAGAGAGAGAGAGAGACTAGGATCATCTCTTTGACCTCTTTTAGTTGAGAGGATTCAACCTCAAATATTAATTCATTACAGAATGTATGTGGCCATACAGTAGGCCTGATACCACACCACCTACCTGAGCAAACAGCTCCTTGATTTGGTCAAACTGAATCAGCAGTTTCATGTGGGTTCTATCTAGAAGATGGCACTTTACTCTTTTAACCTAAGTATGTTTCCTTGCTGAGACTATACATGTTTTCCTAGCTTTGTTAGGTCAGAAAACATCATGTCGATTGTGTCGAGCACGGCCCAGGTGCTGAGCACAGCTGCTCTCCAGTGGTATCACTGCAAGAGAAATCAATATTATCACATTCATATATTCCTGCAGGCAGCAGATGATTGGCAGACTTAGTCTTCCTTGGAAATGTGTTTATAGTGTCTGGAAACTCTTTTAGGCAATTTGCCCTCGTGTTTTTGGTAAGTACAAGAGTTGTTTTTGCTGACACATTCAGAGCTCAAATAATGCAAACGTTTAATTTTATGTACCCATGTACTATTAAATGGCTTTCATTAAAATTAATCCCTGCTCTTAAAGCCTGTGGCCTATTTCGAATGACTTGAGAACAGTTTGTAACTGTCCAAGCCTTCAGTGCCCTTAGCCTTTATTCTTCCATGAGGGCGTGTTGGCAGGCAGAGTGGTGCCGTCACCATCCATTTCTTCACATCAAAGTGAGAGCAGGGTAGCTTTTAAATCTTCAAGGTCATCAAAAATAAAAATGGCTTCCGGGTTGTCACAACTGCACACATGTTGTATGCACAGAAGGAACAGAATGGTACGGGGAATTGGAAATCCATCAAGAATCAACATTAAAGACACTTCCTTTTCTTTTCTTCTCTTTTCTGTTTCTTTCTTTCTTTTGAAAGCATTAGCCTTTGTTTATTTTAATTTTTTTCTCTTTTTGTTAAAAAGAGATCCTTTGCCTGCTGGTGGTGGCATGCAGTTTTAATCCCAACATAAGGGAGGCAGAGGCAGACAGATTTCTGTGAGTTTGTGGCTAGCCTGGTCTACAGAGCAGTTACACCGAGAAACTCTGTTTTGGGGGAAAAAATTATTTTCTCATGCACTCTATCCTGATTACAGTTTCTCCTGCCTCTACTCCTCCCAGTTCCTACACCTCCACTCCCTTTCTGTCTCTCATCATTAGAAAAGATCAGCAACCAAACATGACAAAATAAAATATAAGATAAAGCAAAAGCCATCACACTGAAGTTGGACAAGGCAAACCTTGTCCAATCAGAAGGAAAATCAGAGGGAAAAGAGCCCCAAGAGAAGGCAAAATAATCAGAGACACACCAATTCACACACTCAGGAGTCCAGTAAGCTATAACATACATGCAGAGGACCTGGTGCAGACCCACATAGGCCCTGTGCTTGCTGTTCCAGGCTCCGTGAGTTCACTCACGTGAGCCTTGCTCAGTTGATTCAGAGGGCCTTGTTCTCCTGGTGTCCTCCATCTACTCCGACTCTTACATTCTTTTTCCTCATCTTCCACAGGGTTCCCTGGGCTCTGAGGGGAGGCATTTGAGAAAACATCCCATTCAGAACCCTGGGTCCCAAGGTCTCTCTGCATAATGTCTGGCTGCGGGTCTCTGTATTTGTTTCCACTGCTGCAGGAGGAAGCTTCTCTGATAACAGCTGAGCAAGGCACTGATCTATGAGTATAGCAGAATGTCATTAGGACTTATTTTATTGTTACTTTTTTTGTTTAAGATCAGCAGTATTTGGTTTTACCCTAGGTAAAGACAGTTTATTTTCAAAGTTTTAAAATAAGGTCTTTTTTAAAAGCAATCCTTCCTTGTAGTTAAGTTATGCATTTAAATTATTTATCCACTTCTTACACTTCTCTCACTTGGACAGGCTACGTAAGTGACCCCACTGGACGAATCTTGCTTGAGCATCCTTTGCTCGGTACCATCTGTCTTTTCTCTGCCCCATTTAAGCATCCTTTGCTCTGTCCCTCTCGTTTCCTGTCAGCTGAAGGAAGTTTGGATCACCATCTCTGTGCCAGGGAATGGCAGTAACACAATGTGGAACGCATCAACATTGGCAGAGATTGTCTGTTATCCCCAGTGGTATCAACATGGGTAATGAATTGGTCTGCCAGGAAGGCAAAGGACCAGGGATGAGGCTGTATTAGTTATGATTCTGTGTCAGTGATAAAATACCATGGTCAAAAACAATGTATAGAAGAAAGTTTATTTTTGGCTTAAGCGTTTAGAGGATTAGAGTCCATAATGGCCAGGGAAGGATGGCAGTAGGAGTGAAAAGCTCAAAGATCTCATGTCAGTAGCACACAGGAAGTAGAAGAAAGAGTGAACAGGATGTGGGGTGAGGCTATGAACCCTAAAGGTCCCAGACAGCAGACAGTGACTTCTCCTCCCAGCAAGGCTCCACTTCCTAAGTTCTGGAACCTCACCCCCCCACACACACAAACAGCGCCACCTAGTGGATAACAAAATGTTGACATTCCTGAGCCCAATGGGTGGGCATTTGAATTCCAACCAGCACAAACCTCAGCATATTATTCTGGACAAGAACAGGCCTGCCCCTATCATTGGCATGCTTACCCTACGACAAGGTTTAAAGGTTTCATTTACCATGTTAGCCTCACTGTGTGGTAAATACTATGGCTGTCTTAATGTTAGAGATGTGGAGGCAGAGTAGAAGTAACTGGCTGCTGTGAGACCCACCCAGATGATACACAGCCATCCTTAACCACGACACTGTGCATGCTGTTTGGTGGTGTTTTCTGTAGACAAAAGTTTCTGTCCCCCCTGGTCCCACAGCCATTCAATCCCAAAGAAACACACAGAGACTTATAACAATTATAAACTGTTTGGCCTATTAGCTCAGGCTTATTATTAACTAGCTCTTACAACTTAAATTAACCCATAATTCTTATCTCTGTTAGCCATGTAGCTTGATACCTATCTCAGTGCAACATTTTCATCTTGCTTCCTCAGCATCTGGGTGGCGAATGAAGACAGACTTTCCTCGTCCCAGAATTCTCCTGGTCTGATTATCCCACCTGTACTTCTTGTCTGTCTACTGTTCAATCAGCGTTTTATTAAACCAGTACAAGTAACAAATCTTTACATTGTACAAAGGCATTATCCCACAGCAGTTTTCCAAAATCTTTAACTCAAAACATTTTTATGTATCTTTTTGTTCTAGGATTGCTAATATTTCATTGTGAAGCCTTATCAGCTTTACCCATGAGGGCTTCAAAATATCAAATTCTGGTGCTCTTTTAGTGTTTAAGCATGGCTGAGATATGGTGGGACACACCCTTAATACCAGAACTCAGAAGGCAGAGGCAGGCAGACCTCTGTGAGTTCGAAGCCAGCCTGGTCTACAAGAGCTAGTTCCAGGACAGGCCCCAAAGCTACGAAGAAAACCTGTCTTGAACCCCCCCAAAAAAAAACAAAAATAAAAAAAGAAAGAAAAGAAAAAGAAACATGTGAGTGTGAATGTGCCAGTTGCCAAATAATTGAAATGCCTTTAAATTTTTTCTTTTAAGTATTTGTTGCTATTATGGCAACTTTTTCAGTTGTTATTATGAAATTAATCCACTTGGAATAAGTACAAAATCCTTAAGAACATTGTCTTTTAGATTGTTCCAGTGATGGTAAAAGTACATTCTTTCTGCAAAAAGACATTTATAATATGAATTTTCTCATAGAAGTACAACCTTTTTTTTTTTTGGAAGTGGAATGTCGTTAAGTTTAAAACATGTCAGCTTTTAAAACCTTAAAGGCTGATTACAGTTTTATTAAGGTATAATTTATATGCCATAAAATTTATGCCTGGTAGGTATCTTAGGCAATGACCTTAATAAATTCATAGTCGTGCTGTCTGCAGCAGTGAGGTGTGAGAGGAAGAACCAGCTCTCTACAGCTTCCGGAGTTCTCTGGAAAGAACTCTTGACTTTGCCACAGAAAAGAATCTCAGGAAAGCAAGTATGAAGCAATGCTAGATCGTCTTGGGAGGAGATGTCATCATGGATAAGAGCACTGGCCTATGGGCTTCCCGGGAATCACATTTAACAGACTTAGCCCTAACTGCTTATGAGGTTTCGGAGGTATGAGAATTATGTTGGAATACATAATTATTGAAGCAATATTATTGAATTATGATTAAACTGCTATTTCTAAAAGGTCTCCCCTCATTTTATTCTCATCCCTCTGTTTCTGTATGGCTCCTGAGGGGCTATAAGCAGGGTTACACTCCGATAATGCCCGTAAAGGTCTCAAGGTTGCCCAAGGGGTGAGGACATGTCTTCCTGTAAATGGAGGTTCTTGTGAGATTCCTGGAAAAACACAGGTTTACAGCCAGTAAAGGAGTTGAGGTCTGCTTGCAGGTCACATAGTCTTACATCTAACGCCTGCTTTGTTGCTAGTTTAGTGTTCTTATTTGAAACATGTCCTCATAAAAGAAGTGTGTTTCCATGTAGGCCATCTTCACAGAAAGTGCTGGTAGCTGTGTGGAGTTTTTGACTCTGGTGAGAAACTTCCGCAGACTCTGGGGTGAGGAGGTCCTTTCCCTCCCATGCCTCCTGAACTTTTCTTTCTGCCCTGCTCCCACACAGCCATCCATATGCTACAAAACTAGGAGACTAGCAGTCAGAAAATCACCTCCTGCCCATGTCCAGTCCCCACTCCTGCTGCCAGCTCAGAAGTTACCAATCTGTGCTTTACTCCCCAGACTTTCAGGTGTTGGCCTCTGCTCTAGCTTGTTTCCTATTGCTGTAATAAGCACCAAGACTGCAAGAAACTTGAGGAGGAAAGGTTTCAGCTTACACTTCTATTATGGAAGGAAGTCGGGGCAGGAATTCAAACAGGAATCTGGAGGCAGGAACTGAAGCAGAGCCCATGAAGGAGTGTTGCTTACTGGCTTGCTCACCTTGACTTGCTCAGTCCCTTTCTTATACAGCTGAGGCCCCAGGATGGCACTGCTCACAGTGGGTTGAGCTTTCCCATGTGAACCAGGAATTTTGAAAAGAATGCCCCACAGACATTCCCACAGGCCAATCTGATAGAGGCAATTTTTGGTTGAAGTTGCCTCTTCCTAATATATTTAGCCAGGAAACAAATAAATTTTATTGTTCCCCTTTTGGTGAAATCAGTTGTCTTGAAAAGGAAAATCTCTGTTTTTACCTGTTTCTGTTATTCTCCAGCATGTTTTAATTGTGTTACAAAAATAGTGAAAGAACATAGAGAAATCCCTGGGGAAACGAACCTGTTGACTGGGTTTGTTTAATTCTGTGTTTAATAGAATAAGCATAGCATGGTGGAGAACTGTCTTCAAGGACTGCCTATAGGGAAAGATGAGAAGCCCAATCGCAGGTGCCACAGCAGATGGTACACTATGGCTCCTCTGTAACTCATTGTTCCATTAAAAGAAAACCTATTTTAAAAAAATCCCAGAGTTAAGCTCATTGCCTCAGACATTCCATGGTCATTTATTTTCTACCATTATATTATAGGCTACTGGAACACCAAGGACACCCACTTCTTAGCATTGACTCCATGTTTGATCTTACTGAATCATTCCCTTAAGGTTTATAGTACTGTATTAGTCAACTTCCTGTTGCTATAATGAAGTACCTAGGAGAAAATGTTTATTTTTGGCTCCTAATTCTGGAATATCCCCTGCATGATCAAGTGGCTTGCTGTTTTGCATTTCTGACACATATAACACATGAGGCGGGATATATAGCAGAACACGTGATTGACATCACCAGCCAAGATACAATAGAGAGGCTAAGAAACCTGGGGCTCCACAAAACCCCTTAGAGGGTGTGTCCAATAAGGTAAGGGCTTCCCACTAGGTCCCATCCTAAAGGATCCATGGGTCACTGCAGTATTACCCTGGGACTCAAAACTTAACACACTGGTCTTTGGAGAACAATGGTCCTAATGTATCAAGTCTCCATGTTTTGGTGATTGCATGAACATCAGTGGACATTAAGTCAACAAACATTTTATTATCATCATTTAAATTTTAATTTTCATCATTTGGGCAAGTGATGGTCATGTCATTTATACATGCATTAAGCAGTACCTAATGCGGGCAGAGAAGCCAGCAGTCTGTCTTTTCTATCCCAGAATTGATAATTTAGCTAGTAATTGGTCTCTCAGACTGGGAACTGAGGTAAATTCATAAGAGACCTGACTAAGTCTTTAAGCACAATATGAAGCTGTCATTATAACAGAGACCCAAATGCAGGGGCAGTTAGAGAGCAGAATTATTAGTGAGCTGAATCCAAGAACTTTCCAGCCCTTTATGGCCCTGATGTGCCAATCAAAATCTCTGATCAGAAACAAACAGGTGGTGAGAGGACACTGTTGTGCTCTTGTAAAATGGCATAGTGTCCCTTTCCTTTAATATAATGCTTAAGGTCTAATAGAATTAGATTCTTCCCATCTCTTAACTACCTTCTTCCTGAACTCCTGTTTGTAATGAGTGGGTAAGCTGTTTAACACCAAATAGGTAGCTGAAAAATTCAGATTCTGAGATTTTAGATTTCTATGCACAAAAGATGTTGTGGGAACATTGGTAGAACATGAGACTCTTAATCTCGGTGTTCTGGGTTTGTTTTCCATGTTGGGTGCCATTTTGTAAACAGAGACTCTGCTTTCACTTTCTGGCCACCTAGACCCAAATAATCACATGAAAACTATATTAATTACGACACTATTTGGCCGATGGCTCAGGTGTATTTTTAGCTAGCTCTTTTACCTTAAATTTACCCATTTCTATTAATATGTGTATCACCACAAGGCTGTTGCTTACTGGTAAGGTTCTGGTGTTTTTCTCTTTCAGTAGCTGCATGGTGTCTCTCCGACTCCACATTTTTTCTTTCCCTATTTCTATGTGGATTTCCCAACCTGCTATATTCTGCCCTGCCATAGGCCAAAGCAGCTTCTTTATTATCCAATAGCAATAAGACATATTCACAGCATACAGATGGGAATCCCACATCAGAAAAGCTTTAGTGGAGAGAGCCCATTCCTTGTAACCATAACTTTGCCGCCTCAAGACTGGGTTTCAGAGGCATTTCGGAGAATGGCCATTCTGCATTTGTATGTTCCCTTAGGCCTCAGGAAACAGGGAGGGGAGTGAAAGAGAAGATAAAATAGTACTTTGGAACTGGGTGCTCATCTAGCTCTGGAATTTGCCTAACCCAGGACATGAATTCTCCTCTCTCCCACACTCTTTGCCTCTCCTTCATTTCCTCTCTTCCTCCCCTGACACTCTTCATTCTTCTCCAGGTCAGTCTTACAACGGAACCCAAGCTAACCTCAAACTCAGAACCGTCTACTCCAGCCTCTCTGTTGTTGGGATATGCACAGCATGCTCCACCGTGCCTGGTCTATCATTCTTTCAAATGAAAGTATTTAGCCGCATTTAGTTTTTATGTAAATTTCACGTCCCTAGTCAAGGGAGGCTTGGGTCTGGGAATGTTAACTAGGGCCTGTGAAGGTCTGAAGAAAGTACAGACACACAGACACACACGCTGTGAAAGCTGGGATCTGTTAGTGTTCTCTAACCACAGGAAGGGTTAGCTAGTCCTGATGGGAGGTCTCTGTAGAAGAGCAGTCTCAGGCTGTAAATATCCAGAAACAGGAAGCTGCAGTTGCTGCTCTTTGCACACACTGACCAATGTTAGTTCATAAGCACTCAGACTCCCAAGGAAAGCCTTGCCAGCCCTCTTGAGCCAGGGACCCCTATAGGTAAAGGCCTTGCCAATTTCCCATGGGTCAGTTGATCTTAGAGTCCTAACCCAGCCTCACTCCTGTCCAAATGCTCACTCAGGGCTTCCCTCATTCGGAGCTTCCTCTGCCTCCTGTTCATGAACCTCGGAGAAGTTTTTGGAGAGAGATTTGGTGGGTTGGTGAGAGAATTCACGTTTTAGAGTAGAGTAGAAAGAAGGCAGATTTGTTTAGCACAGTTCTAAGAGCCTCTGGTGGGCAAGGCAGGGACAGAAGAACTGCTTTGTATGGGGGGTGGTGCAGGGTTAGAAGGGACACCTGCCCACTTGAGCATGTGGCTCTGGCAGGCCTTGCCCTTCTCCCCATTCCCTCTGCCTTGCTAAAAACTGTTAGATTACATTCCTAAAGCTAGCTATCAAGGTTTATCCCCTTATTTGGTCACTTCCTCCTCCTGAAGCTGATCAGCACCCAGCACCCAGCACCCAGCATCCAGCTAACAAAGTATTGAAGCCCAACAATCAGAAGCCCCTTTGACTCACCTAATTAACATGCCCAATTAAAATTAAACACCTCATCTGGACACAGTTTCCCCTTTTACCTTGTCCCTCTGGAACAAATACCCCTGTCCCCTTTCTCTTGTCCCCTTCTCCTCCTGCCTGGTCCCTACCTCCTTTGCCACCACATCGTAGCCTATTCTAACACAGACCTTCCTTTTTCCTCCTCTTGAAAATGACACCGCTGAGGTTATTAGTTGTTGTCTTCTGCCTGAGCCAGAAAGCAGCCGCTTTAACTTTTCTTTGCAGGGCCTCTGTAAAAACAGGTGTTTGGGTGTGGTTGGTACCTAATTCGGGGTCCTGTAGGGAGCCGCCACTGTGTGGGAGTCCCCATCATGGTTCCATGTTGAACAGACCTCATCTGTTAAGGTGAACCCTTTGAGGTCATGCATCTCTCACTCTGCAAGCGAGCCCTCCTCTATGGTGTCAGGATTTGATTGCATACCAGTTTTACTGTGCAGGTGCTTCACTGTTTGGGTGGAGCAGCCTCGTGTGGGGGATGCTGTTTGGACCAGGCTTGCCTCGGCGACCAGTTCCTTTTCTGATCTCTCACTCACAGCCTTCTCCTTATTTTTGGAAGCTGTGCTGTCTTTGTGTGAGCTTGGAGCCCTGCAGCTGCCCTGGGCCGATGTTTCTAGGAGCGTGGGTGTTGGTAGCACTGTCAGGACATTTTTGTGGAGCATAACTCCTGTCTACACTCTCTTTTTTGACACTTAAGTGACAGATGGCATTGCCAAGCCCTTGCTAAAGATGGCACTGTGGGAGATGAGAGGCTCGCCCTCCTTGTGAGCTGATTCATACTCCGTGTCTGGGTTTGCAAGGTCCTGCACTCTCAGTCACTCTGATCTTCCAGAATTGTTACTTCCTGTTCTAGTGGACTCTAGCAAATGTAAGGTTAGTTTAGGAACATGTGGGGTATGTACCTGTAGTCCCAGCTCTGAGAGGCTATCAACACACACATATACACACACACACACACACAGAGAGAGAGAGAGAGAGACAGAGAGAGAGAGAGAGAGAGAGAGAGAGAGAGAGAGAGAGAGAGAGAGAGAAAGAGAGAGTGGTATTCTAGTTACTACCCAGCCTGCAGCAATGTGCAATGAATCAGATAAACTAAAATAAATTAAAAATACCAGTGAAGTCAGCACACCCCTCCCCCACTGTTTAATTGTTTAATTTCTTTAGTCTTACCAGTTAAATTGAAGAAGTAAGAGTGCATATTAAAGGAATTGCTTTGAACATTATAAGGACTTCCTGTGTATGCACGGTGGGGAAGCTTGAACTCAGGAGGTAGCGACGACAATTTGCTGTGTTTTCTACTGGGACACATTCTAGAGTGATGAAATTTTCCAAGGATGACAATTATGTAAAGTGAGACCCAGCTTTTAAAGGCTGCATTAGGCGTGACCTTTAAATTGAAATGATTAAAATTGTCGTTTGAAAGGCACTGAATCTACACCTTCTTCTTTTGAACTGAGATGGTCTTCTTCAGTAAGATATAGGAACTTAATTTAACAAATATGTGACTTTGGAGACATTTTCTGCTTTGTTATATTTTATTCAGTACCACAGTAAGAAGATTGTGTCTTTAAGATTTGCATTGCTTTTGCGCCATTGCTATATCAGGCTACATTTAACGAGGTTCAGGAACGGAACAATTTAGTAAAAAAAAGAAAATGTATTTTAGTCACCTTGAATTCTTAATTTCATTATGTTAAAAGTTATCCAACTCTAATTTTTTGGTCTTAAAAGTTGCTTTTGTTTTAACCATTTAGTTAATGTTAAATTTAATTTTGTGTTCTCTTAAGTACTTATTTGGTGATATGTGCAATGCAAAACTGCCAAGTTCTATGCATAATTGTGTAAAGCAGGATTTCTCATTGCTACCTTAGTGACATTTGGGGTCAGGTTAGATTTTGTTGCAGGGGCTGTTTGTTGTGTTTTTAAAAATGATTTATTCCCCTTCCTGACCCCCACCCACTGGGTGACCCTGGACATCTTACCTTCTCACGCCCATCTCCAGAATTTGTCAGTTTTTTTTTTTTTTGGAAGCAAAAACCACCTCTGATTGAGAATCATTGATTTGCAATCACTTAGGCCCTCCCTTTTTGGAAAAACAAAAAGTGAAAATACACATAGAGGGGTTGGAAGCTAGAAATGTTATGTATTAATGCCCTAGATAACATAAAACTCAGAATCTAAGAGAACCCAATATTAGATCGAACAAGAAGCAAAAACGTGTGTATTTCTGTACAGAGTACTTTCAGACCAGGATTTTGTGTAGCCCCATACGAGTTATGTCTGGGAAAAGCTAGAACATTGCCGAATTTCAGCCTCTTGCAGGAACTGGACAAATCAGATCAGTATTGTTGACCTTGGTGAGTATTTCCTGAGGGCTTTATTGTCTTCAGCCTGTGTAAGAGAACTCAAGATGACCTAGGAACGTCTTGTATAGTCCCTAACTCCTGCTTTTATGCCTAGACACGGCCGAGCATTCCATCTCGGGTTTGTCTCTGCCTTCATCTCTGCCTCAACGCATGGCCATGGTGCTTGCCTTGCTGCTCCGGCTCAGCTTCCTGATTTCCTTCCTTGGGTCCCTCCACTCTATTCTTCTTTCCTTAGAAGCTCATCACGTTAAATTTAAACCATCAGTTCTCTTCCTGCCAAGGTAAAACTGGCCTCAGGTGATGTGAGGTCTATCAAGTCACATTTATCCCTCATTGCTGCACACATGTGTCCTTCATACTGCAGAATAATTAATGGGCTGGCCATGCCCAGTAGTTCGAAGCCCATTGTTGGTGATAAGCAGCCTTTGACTCATATGTTGGGTTATTTATTTCTAAAATCTGAGGAAGTCAGCTGTGGGAATTCCTTCAGCCAATAGCCATTAAGATACCAGCCCACTTTGGGTGTGGTCTTGGTACTATAAATGCAGATGAAAAGCATGTGCGGGTCTCTTGGCTGCTGGATTTGGTTCCAGTTCCCAGGATACACAGAGGACTGTGGATCGCTACCTTTTCTGCCAGTTTATTTATCCCCAGATAAATAAACCTTTGTTATACTCCATTGTCACTCAACGTGCCTACGTGGCCTGAATCCACACCATTTCCGGGCCCTGTTCAGAGTATTGGGCTCCATTTTGTAAAGGGAAACTGTTTCCTAGCCACCCAGACCCGAATAATCACACAGAAACTATATTAATTACAACATTGCTCAGCCAATAGCTTAGGTTTCTTATTAGCTAGCTCTTACATGTTATATTAACCTATTTCTATTAATGTATGTATCACCATGAGGCTGCGGCGTATCAGTAAGGTTCCAGTTACATCTTTCTTCTTTGGCAGCTACGTAGTGTCTCCTTGACTCCACCTGCTCTCTCTATATCTCCTGAAGCCTGGCCATATTCTGCGCTGCCGTAGGCCAAAGCAGCTTTATTCATCCACCAATAAAAGCAACACATATACAGAAGGACATTTCACATCAGAAGTCAGCATCCCAACACATTTGCCTCTGCTATTTCTTAGAGCAAGGACTCTCAATGATAGGATGCTCAGATGTGGTGTATATGTAACACTCATGCTTAACCATCCTCATCCTTCTTCATTTCCCCCATTTCTGCACACCCATCTATTGTCTCCTCAGTGAGAAAAATCTGCTGTTCAGGAAGCTATAGCAAGCATTGTTAGAATGAAGGGAAACGAAGTATCAGAGACATCTTATTTTACGTTGAAGTCAAGTCAGCAGAATTGTGCTTGATATTTGGAAACAGTTTCATACCTTATAGATGATTTTTTAAAAAAAAGTTACCTGCAAGAACCATCATTTTTTAAACACATGAATATTCAATACCTTTCATTTGAATTTGAAAATGCTCAGCGAGAGAGATGCTGAGGTTGTGGTGGGGAATGTAGCATGCTTTCAACAATTGTTTTTCCCATTAAACTTTAAAAATAAAACATTAGTACCACTTTGCTGCCAGGTAGTCAGTCGCGATGGTAAGAATAGTCACTTCCTGTGTCTAGTGTTGCCTTTACAGTTGCTTTGTTTCATAGCTTTATAAATTGGGCTTTCCAGTTTCCTTGGAAACCCATTTGTGGACATGGGTTGCTAAGAAACAGCCTTTCTGCACAAAGCTTAAGAAACTGCAAGTTGGCTGCTGAGTGACTTCATCCTTGGCAGTGACAGGCAGGCAGTGGGGACCTGAGGATTCAGTCAAGGGAGGCTTCCATCTTGGGTTTCATCCTGAGGGAGTCCTACAGCTTCTCCTGACCGTATTCTCCTGGCAGCTATCAAAGCCATGCGTGTGTATAGGGATGGAAACTTGTGTAGGCTTTCAGAGCATCTGGGTTCTCATCTCTCTCTCATCAGACACTTGATGGCAATGATTTATTCAATAAAGAGAATCTGTTGTTGTGGTGATGAGATTTCAAGCAGCCTTTGCTGTCTTATTCCTTAAACTGCTGTTGTGAAGGAGTGAGGGAAATCTCAGGGCTTGGAAGTTAGAGGCGAGAGGACTAGGAGTTGAGTTCAAGGCCAGCCTGGAGGAAGGCAGCCAGCAGATTTTGTCTTTGCATGGTTTGGATGAGGATGATGACCTTGGAATATGTCTGATCTGTATTTCACAAACATTTAGTCTGAATAACTAAGACTGGTCTTTTATGTAATATTATCACCAAATGGTCACCCAATTTAGAAATTAAAAACTATAATCAATGTTGCCTATATTGGCACACAAGAGAAATTATAGTTCTTAGAGAATTTTATTCCTAACTTTGGCTGTATAGATTTGTTTTACAGTGGTCTCATACACTATTTTAGACATCAGGATTTGAGGACCTATCAATCTGTCGTGATGATCCATATGCCTCTGTTTACTGGATGAGCATCACTCTCTGAGGCTAAGATAGCAACTTCCTCATTTTGGTCTCAAGGTCAGTGTATGCCCCTTCTATAGCTTCTAAGCTGGATAGAACGATCTTCTCTGAGAGGGTTCAGTTGTGTTACGGTGAGTGGAGATGGAATTAAATCAAGATGGAATGCCACTCATCTGCTTTGCTTTGTTTGAGATGACAGCCTTCTGTATATTCATTGTATTCTGCTCTGGGTCTTCATGTGCTCTTATAGGCAGGTTACTGTAGCAAGCTAAAATGCCCTTGCTTGTCCTTGGGCAGGTTGGAAGACATCTCTCAGTCTCTCGTTCATTGCCTAAAGTCCTATCACTGATGGCTGCTGTAGTATTGGGACAACATACATGAATGCTGGTTAGGTTAAACACTAAGGGCCCATAATTACATTAGCTTTCAGAAAGAAGGAAAATCCATAAAGATAGATCAGTAGCTGCCTGGGGCTGGAGGTAGAGGCAGAGACCGATGACCAAAGAGTTTCAAAACGGAATTGTTGTGATGCCATTCACTGTTTGTTTACTAAAACTCATTCAATTGAATAATTAAAATGGATGATTCTAAGGTGTATAAACTATACCCCAATAAAGCTGTTTCTGAAAGTGGTTACTATAGACAGAATTAAAATATTAAACCTAGTTTCTTATAGTCTAGCATTAAGGACACATTTTTATTTTATGTTTGTGGGTGTTTTTCCTGCAGGTACAGTTGTGCATCACACGAGTACAATGCCTGTTGAGTCCCAAAGAGAGTTTCAGATCCCCTGGAACTGGAGTTATAGACAGCTGTAAGCCACCATGTGTGTGCTAGGAACCAAACCTGGGTCCTCTGCAAAGAGCAGTCAGTGCTCTTAGCCACCAGGCCACCTCTCCAGCCTGTCATGTGCTTTGATGGACTATTATAACATTTTGGAATATTCTATTTAACACAAAGTATCCCAGAACCCACATAGTGATGAGTGTGAATGATGTATATTTATACATTATGATACAAGATAACTATGATTATTCTGGCCATCATGTTGTATAATTTGCAGGCCTGTGTACAGTACAACTTTTATGTCTGTGAAGACAGTACAGTACCTACTGTTTTTGTAGCTGATTTGAAGTATGCTACTTTGAGGAAGTTAGACTGGCCAGTCGAAGGCTTTCTCTGTGACCTCTTGAACATCTGACTGCATCAACAGCTTTCCTGTGTACTTTCTACATGTTGGGAGTGATTAGCTTAGATGTAGGGGATAGATGCATGAAGAGCAGACAAGTTCAATTTTAGGCATGGTAAGTTTGAGGTCTCCATTAGTCATGCAGCTAGAGATGCTACAGAAGGCAGTTGGGTACAGTCTGGAGATTAGCAGACAGGACTGGCCTGAAGGGACAGTTAGGAAGACACTGGCAAGCAGATGGCAGTTGAAAGCCATAAAATAAATGAGCTTGGCAAAGAAATTGAGCTATTAGACTCTACCAAAATGGAGAGAGGGCCTGTAGAGATGGCTCAGTGGCAAAGAGCATTGACTGTTCCTTTAGAGGACCTAGGTTCAATTTTCCAGCACCCACATGGTGGCTCACTGTAACTCCAGTTCTCGGGACCCAGTACTCTTTTCTGGCCTCCACAGGTGCTGCACACACATGTTGTAAGACATACCTACAAGCCAAACACTCATACACATCTGTCTTCACGAGAGATAAAGGAGAGAATAAAACACTGCTTTAGAGGACTGGGAAGGAATGATTGACTACATGGGTAACCCATCATTGGGCATTCTAGAAGACAAGCATACCCACAAGGACAGAGGGACACTAGGGATCTGTCGCTAATGGCTCAGATAAAACGACCCTGAGAAGAAACAATTGGATAATAAATAGTCTACAGGCCACTCACAATTTTGGACAATCTGTGTGAACAGAAGAGACCAGGTCCTCAACATACAGGGATTTGCAGAGACTGAAATGCTAATTGCTTTGATTTGCTCATTGCTCATATGTGGTTGTATGATGGAATTATAAACTACTGTACTCTGTAAATATGTGTGAGTACTATGTGTGCATTAAATATATGTGTTTAAATCTGATGTGGGTGAGCAACTTGGGCTTAGGAAAAACTAAGTAGGTAGAATTGGACAAGAAGAAAACAGTTTTGGGGAGAAAATGGAGAAGAAATGTGGTGAATGAAGTATGACATAAGGATGGTTTTAATCTGTTGTTTGAGTACATAACATTCATAATTTTGTCTACCTGGGCAATTTATATTTAAATGTGCTTGTTAATTTTGTTTTGATTAACATATATTCACTGGTGTTCTTTAAAGTTCTTCTATTTGTTTGTTTGTGCGAGTTTTCTGGTTTGTTTGTTTTTGACATAAGATCTTTCTGTGTAGTCCTTTCTGGCTATGTAGACCAAACCAGCCTGGTACTCACAGCGATCCACTTGCTTCTTATTCCTAGGTGCTGGGGTTAAAGGTGTGTGCCAACATGCCAGCAAGTGTGATGTGTTTTCAAGTTTTGATATGTCAGCTTCAACAACAAAATTCACCATAAGGTGTCTGTGGGTTGATTAATGTAGCAATATTCCTACAACTAAAAACAGTGCAGCCTATGGTGAGGACCTATCAAAATGTGAGCGTCCCAGTCCTTGTTAACTAGGTGTGCTAGGAAATTTTCTAGTTTTTCATATCCTTGGTTTCTTCATCTGCAGAACTGAGATGGCAGCAATCTTTGCCTTGTGGAATTGTTACAGGGCTTAAATAAGGTGGCATATAATAAACTATGGCATTGCATTTCATCTTATGTAAACCTCTAACTAAAGATAAGCTGTTATTATAACTCTAATTTATATTTTGCAATTAAGTAGCATAGTGCAGTAAAAATCGTCTGGACTCTGGAATCAGCAATGCTTCGGTTTCCACCACTAACTGTCAGCATCTTACTCAATGTTGTTGAATTTTTTCACCTTATTTTACATGCCTCTAATAGCAATGTTGTTGTTAAATGATGTATCTATACAATGAAAGAATAACGGTATTATTTACAAATACATCATATCTTATAAACTTCAATATCATATTTTTAAAACATTACTCTTAGTTTTTTAAAGTAACATAACCTCTTATGCATAGCATCTTTTCTTTAGATTTATATCTTAAGAAAGAAGAAACCAAAGCTGGGTGTAATGGTGGCACATGCCTTTAATCCAAGTACATGGGAGGTAGAGGCAGGGGGATCTCTGTCTGAGGCCAGTCTGGTCTCTGTAGTAGGTTTCAGCGCAGCTGGGGCTATGCAGTAAGACTCTCTCAAAAGGGGAAAAAAGGAAATATAAAAAAAGAAAGAAAAAAGAAGACTTGGTATCCCTTAGCAGTTTAGCCGCTTGGTTGAGCAATAAGTCTGGGCTCTAAGTGTGGTAAAGCATTACCATAGAAAAGAAAGGAGATAGATTAGCAAGAATGTAAGAATCGGTCTTTGGGGTAAAATTTGAAGTGTTACAATGCTCAGAGTAGAAAATGGGAGATGTGCACACCGTTACACATAATGAAATTATATAGATCTGGTTTTCTATACAAGACTGCCTGATTTCATCACAAATGGACTAGATTTCTTGGAGACAAACAAGTGCTCTGCCTTTTATATCTCTGCCCAGAATACAATGTCCCTTAAATTTCTTTATAAAGATAGAAAAAATTGATGTTTGACAGCTGGCAAAAACCAAAGAAGGAGAATATGGACAACCCTCAGTGAAATCTTCTAAACAATGGTGCAGAGGAAGGATGGACTTAAACTGGCCCTGCTTAATAAACTCTATCCCAACTTCATACAATCTGAGCAAAGTCTGAGTGATTTGGGTCACTTCTGAGCCTGTTGGTTTGTCCCCCCGACCAGCAGAACAATACTCATTCAGGCTGTTGCTACTGAGCACACTTTGTGGAGTAGTCAGTCGATCTTTGCGAAGTACTAGCATTATCTTAGATGCCCACATTTCTTAGGACTGCCGGTGAGATGACTTTAAAACCAGCATTATGTCTCTTTTAAAAATAGTCAGACTGTTCTCTTTGTGGGTCAGGACAGGGTCTGATCATCCTAGGGACTAAAGAAGGCTGGACTAAAGAATTCCCTTAGGCATTATAAAATTAGTGTGAATGGTCTCATCCCAACTCTCCTTGGTTATGTGAAATTTTAGTTTCATAAAAACAAACAAAACAAACAAGCAACAATGACAACAAAAGCACCTTAAACCCCCTGTTCTAGTTAGTTTTAACTGTCACCTTCACAGAGTCTAGAGTCACTGAGAAGGAAGTCTCAGTTGAAGGATTGCTCAAATCAGCTTAACTTGTGAGCATTTCTGTAATGTACTATCTTGGTTGATGTAGGAGGGCCCAGCCCACTGTGGGTGGTGCCATTCTCTGGGTGAGAAGTTCTGAGCTGTAAGGAAGGCTCTCTAAGTATGAGCCTGTGAGGGAATTAGCAAGCAGCGGTCCTCCATGGTATCTGTTTCAGGTTCCTGCTATGATTTCCAACAGTGATGGATTGTGACCACAAAGTGTAAGCCAATAAATTGTTTCATCCCCTAAATTGATTTCGGCTAGCCTTTTATTGCAGCAACGGAAAGAAAATTAGAATACCTTTCAAACCAAAGATCCCTTCTAATCTCACTCTCCGTCTTAGTCACTGTTCTAGTTCTGTGAAGAGACAGCTCCTATAAAACAAAGCATTTAATTGGGAGCTTGCTTACAGTTTCTGAGGATTAGTCCATTATCATCACGGCAGAGAGCATGGCAAGTGTCATGCTAGGGAAGTAGTGGAGAGCTACATACCAATCCATAGGGAGAGAGAGAGAGAGAGAGAGAGAGAGAGAGAGACTGGGCATGCTCTTGCCCACCCCCACCCCCATGACACACTTCTTCCAGCAAGGCCACACCTCCTAATCCTTCTCAAATAGTGCCAATCCCCAGGACTAACCATTAAAATACATGAGTCTATGGGACCATTCTTATTCAAAACACCACACTCTCTTTGTCACTAGATGTGTGGGCAGCCAGTTGCAGTAAAGATAAGCACTGAATTGAAACTTGTGTGATAATTGCAATTCCTTTTAATTGCTGACCAGTATGATTGCTCTCCAGTCTTAGAATTTACAAATTTTAGATTATATGTATTCAGGTCACTAAGTTCAATGTCACTTCTGTGAGGGCCGAAGAAAGGGACAAGCAAGAGACAGCTGGTGGTGATGATGACTCAAATCAGCACAAAACAGTGGCTGCTGGCTCACCCAGAGTGGATGCGAGGATCAAGGAGAAAAGGAGTTGGTGTGTCAGGGTTAGGTAGAGGGACCTGTCTTTTTAAAGGAGTCAAAATTTAACCTGTGGGAAAGAACACAGCGCAAAGGAAGGCGAGGTGGAACTGGGAAAGAGAGGTACCGCTGACAAGGGGACGACAAACCAGAAGTAATCCCTGGTCACTTCCTGGGTCACCATGCCACCACTTACTTCCCTGTTTCTTACTTTCATCTCTGTCGCATGCTAGCGGTGCTGTCTTGATGTTGTTTGAATGATGCAAGGGGGTTGTGTTTTCAAAGATTCAGTGTTCTCGAAGCTTTCCTCTCCATCTTAAAAGACTGTTTGAACTAATACTTTCCACGCATTCTTTGCTGAAGTTTTCCAGAAAAGCTTCGCTTCTTGTTCATCGGCTCAGAGTTCTTCTAGGAGATGAAGAGTGAGGCCCAGCATCACATGGACTTAATATTAAACGACTAAAATGTCATGTGAAAACTGTATGCCCCAAGGGTGTCTTAGGCTGCTCCCAAAGTGATATGACATCATTAAATATGAGACTCTCTAACTGTAACGCTAGATGTGTGCTTGCTAGATTTGGACACACAAACAAAATTTTACTTTTTCTCTTTGTCTTGGCCTACCCTCACATTATTCTGGAGTTTTAAACTTCTTATTCAGATTATTTTAGTGTGTTTTAAAAAACCATATATCTGTAGCCCCTACCACTCATCTTCTTTAGCAAAAGGATTTAAAATACTGCTTTGACAAAAGTGAAATGAGCTATGCATCCATCCCCAGAATCTTCTCATCTTACTCCAGAAGTTGACCATTTAAGATCCATTTAACTTGAATTATTGTTCTAACTCCTTCTATCCTGGGTCATGAGAAATTTATTAAAAGCTGTCTGTGTTGGTTAGATGAAGCAATCATTAATAAAAATTGTGCTCTACCAAGATTCAGGCAAAGAAAAGGGGAGGAGTGGAATAAAAAAGGGACCGGGGAGATGGCTCGAAGGTTAAAAGCATTTGCTGCTCTTCCAGAGGACCTGGGTTCCATCTGAAGCATCCACATGGCTCACAGAAACCTGACTACGGTCAGCTCTGGGGATCCGAGGTGTCTTCTGACCTCCATAGGCTGTGCACACACGGGGCACACACGGGATGCACGTACAACACTCAAGCGCTCACACTCAAAAAAATAAAAACAAATGTTAAAAAAGACTAAAATTTAAAACAAAACAAAAACAACAAAGGGTTGAGTTGGGGAATTGTAAAAGCTACATTTTAGTTTTCTCATAGAAGCTCCCCAAAGCAGATGTATATGTACTTAGAGTCTCAGTACTGAAACTATTTTCCTTGTGGCTTTGTGGCAAGAGTTTAGGATTGATTTATATGACCTCTTGTTTAGAACCTGAGACCACACAGTGTGGTCAGCCAGGATATGCACAGCACTGGGGCATTTTAAAGAGACCCAGGGAAGTTTATCATGGCTTCCCAGGGTGCAGTCAGCCAGATTGTTTACTGCCAGGAGAAAGGGAACAGAATACTCTTACAAGCTTAGGAATTCTGGCTGACTATTTTATAGCCACAGTTTCTCAAGAATCAGAGTATAAAGTGCTCTTGGTTTTTTTTTTCTTTTTTTCCTTTCTTTCTTTTGTTCGTTTGTTTGTTCTTTCTTCCTTCCTTCTTTCTTTTCTTTTTAGAATGTTCATTAATTTTCTTTTATTCCATGGATTTATTTTTCTCAAAATTTGTCCTCCCCTCACTTTAAGAGTGTACATTTTGTTTCATTTTTCTTTGTTTTATTTTAAACAGAGCTTTCCTATGTTGCCCAGGCTAGCCCCGAACTCACAAGGTAGCCCAAATTTTTCCTTGAACCTATAATGCAATCTCCACAATGCTAAAATTACATGTATCCCAAACCCAGCATAAAGACATACATACTTTTACATAGGGGTGTGTTTCTTGTTGTTTTGGTTTGTTTGGTTTGGTTTGGTTTCTTCCTTTCCCGACTTTACAGACTGGTACCTTTTTCTCTTCATGTAGAACACATTCTATAATGCTAAAAAGAATTGTCTTGCTATAGTACACAGCACTCTTGTTTTCCTAGGGAAGCCTGGGACTCCTCTCATTGAGCTTGGTAATTTAGGAGGGGGTAGCAGTGACCTTTCCATTCCATGTCATCTGTAGCACAGAGGGATATCTCTGGAATCCTACTGAGATCCCGGTTCACTGTGCAACTGCTCGCAGGGAGGTTAAGTTGCAGTGTGGTACCAAGGCTGCCCTGCCATCCTCCTGCAGCTTAATGCCTTTGCTTTTTAGTGATACAACAACAGTCTAGGATAATATTAGCCTTCCCGTCAGTGCAGACTCCTTCCTGACCTTTGAGTCTGTGATGGAGGAGGATGCATTTGCCTGGCTTCCTTGGCATACAGAATGGGAATTAAGGAGAGGAATGTGCTGCCGCCATCATCAAAGGCAAGCACAGTATCTTGTTTCTAACTGTGATGAGATCTGTTTGGGGAAGTGCTGTCATTCAGGTGTGTCATAACCTAGGGACAGTGTTCCCAGTGACTCACCACCTGAGTGGGCATCTTTGCTGTCATCTAATTCTTTATTTACAATATAGTGAAATTACTACATTCTTCATTTGACATTATAATTTCAGTGAGTAGGCTGTTTAGAGTTCAGGAACAGTTTTTAAATGTGTCATGTTATCCAGGTGAGTCTTGACAATGTCAAATTGCCGTAAGTTTTATAGATGCTTCTTAGAATCTAAGAGGCTTTGCCCAAACATTTTTTCCTTGTTTAGTTTCCTCTTACCCTATACAGGAAGTGTAATTGCAGGTCACTGCAGCCACTGCCAGCATTTGCCAATGCCTGCTCTGTAGCCAGCGTATGCCAATGTGCAGCCTCACCTCCTTGCCTCACAACAGCCTGTCAATCAAAGCACTCTGAGGTTAAGAAGCATAAGGTCTCATTGTAGATGATAGACTCAGATCCATTCGGCTCAGCACTTGGCACAGGAGTGGAAGAAACCTCCTGACTTGTCTGCTGCAGCCTGTTTTCTTCATTTGCTGCATAGCTGCAGTTTGATTAATGTCAAAAGGAAGCTTGATTTATTTACTTTTTGTAGGAGAGTGATTATCTGGAATAGTTCCAGCCTTATTTAGAAATCCCAGTGACTCATAAGTTAGCATCATCACCTTTTAGTGTTTAATCACAGAGAGAAAGGAACAAAAATCAAAGTATGCGAATCCAAGCTTGTGTCTATCGGAGCATAAAATCTGACGATGAGAGAAAGTTACCCCTAATATGGCATCAGTTGGACGGCTTTACATAGAACTTTCATGTGTCACTTATTTGTCTTGATATCATAAACTCCTTATGCCTTCATAAGGTACAGGTGAGGATTTATTTGTTTCCTATTACGTTTGCTTGTTTCAGAGCTTAGGATTGGCCCCAGCACCTATGGTGGGCACCCAGCCATACCTGCAGCCCTTGGTTATTGAGTACTGTCCTCATTGTCCAGCTCAGGTGGCCTTGAGCTTGCTTGTGGAGTCCACTTTGCCCTCAAACTTGTGTTAGATATGTCTACTTAATCCTTCTGAGTGCCACCATGCTTGACTGTTTCTTCACGTTTAGAGACCTACTCTATATGGACCTCTGACTTCTCTGGAGCTTAGAGATATCAGTGCTGAGGGATAGTAAAATTATGATCAGTAGTTCATGTTAACTCTTTCCTTCTGGTCATTGACTCTGTGGTACAATGTTCAGTCATGCCCGATCTTTGTTTTAAAATTCATAGAGGAATCTCTTTTCTTATTGGTGAGATCCAGAGAATGCCTTCACCAGAGTTGTTCATAGCAAGCACGTGCTTTATGAACAGATTCACCAAATCCTAAAACTTCCTGCCCACACCTTGTCTTCCTACTTAGATTATTAACTACTTTTCTATTGCTCTGATAAAACACTTTGGTAAATAAATGACACATGAAAGGTCTATGTAAAGCCATGAAAGAGTTTATTTGAGCTGGTGATTTCAGAAGGGTGTGAGTCTATCACGGTGGGGAAGCATGGCAGCAAGAAGGGGTTATGCTTGGCAGCAGGAGGGCTCATATCTCAAAGGCAAGTCAAAAGCAGAGAGTGAACTGGGAGTGGGGTGAGGCTTTAGACTCTCAAAGCCTGCCCCCAGGGATGTACTTCTTGTTGCAAGGCTACTTGTGTAAAATCTCCCTGAGCAGTGTCACGAATTAGAGGCCAAATAGTCAGATACCCGTAACTTTTCAGGGCATTTCTCATCCAACCCTCCAGAGCTATTTAATCAGACTTTGATTATTTCTTGCTTTGCCTGATTATTACTGACTAATTATGGGTGCCAAGAAGCCAAAAGCCCCCTGAAGATCATATTTTAAAAGTGAATAATAGTTTTACCGGATTGACGAAGCACTTTCTGGGGATTCTTCATAACTACTCATAAGTAATTTATTCTTGCAGAAATACGATTGCCTTTGCTTTAGATGCTAGTTGTATGCTCAGAACTGTATGTGCACTCATAGTGGGGCTAATTTAAAGCAGCTCAAGGTGAAGTTCCTATCAACCCTGAAAGAGAAATGACGTTATTACTCAATAAGACATTGGTAGTATGTAGCTCCTTGCATCTTTTATTCAAAAGGGATGTCAATCATCTTAAGACAAAAAGAAATAAGCTCTCCTATTCTGTTCCATTTTCTTATAAGAGGAATGTTTTAGCAAATAAAGTCACAGTGAAGTAGTAGGCACACTTTTCCTCTTCCTCGGTCTGTTTTCCCAAAGCAATCGCCATCATGCATTCTCCCCAAATCACTGTTATATTCTCCCCAAAGCAGTGTCTCTAGGTTATTGAGAAGCAGAATTACATGCAGAGTGTTTTCTTCTATATATTTTAAAAATTAGAAAGCTAGCTGATGCTATGATCTAATACCCCAATGTCCTATTGGGCTGTGAGGTCATTTAGAAGGAAAGGAATGCTAAATTCTCTTGGTCTACAACTCCTTCCTGTTCTACTCCTTGTAACGTCCCTGTGACCCTGGAACACACTGGAACTACAGCTTGAGCAGCAGTCATCTAGGACATTCCAAGGTCTCTAAGTCAGCTCCAAAGGCACCTTTTAGCATGCTGCTGACATCAGAGGAGCTGCTCCAAAGTGATCAAGAATGAATCATTCTTATCATAGCTCAGATGATGAAAGTCAAAATCATTATCAAAACCATTTCATTTTAACAGACACATAATGCTGTACCAGCTCCAGGCAAGTCCCAAGTCCAAGCAAATAAACACGTGTCCTGTTCTTATGTTACAAACATGCAGCCAAAGGACCTCAGAGGCAGTCGTGGAGCCCAAGGGCAGGAGACCTTACATAGCTGGTGGCTACCAACTCATGTAATTTGCAGATGGCCTAAGGTCCAGGGATATTGACTTCTTGATGTCAGGAGACTCTCAGTGACCAAACATATTTTCAGGTTGGAATAGTAAACTGAAATCATAGTTTGCATATTTGACTTTCATTTAAGTTAGAGCAAGTCTAGTCTGAAAGAAGTTTCTGTAATGTCTTTATCTGTGGTCAAGTCTCTGTTTTTAAATTTCCATCACCAGCAATGGCTTTATTGCTAATCATGACCAGCAGTGTCCTCCTCTCTATTTTGTGGGTGTATTTCTACGTAAGGCGGGCACTGTATATAGCTATATTTTGACTCTCACAAAGACTCAGCTGGAGCAGAGCATCTGCAGCTTCACAGACTAGTGCACCCCCCACAGCAGTCAGAGAAGCCTCTTTTGGTGGTGGACAGCAGATGATGCAGAGGCCGAGCGCTGACAAAAGTTCTGAGAACAAGTGGTGCTAAGTGCGCATCCACAAATGGGGCACCTTAGCTCCCCCATGAAGCTCAAGGGACACGGAAGAAAGGGTGTGGTGTTTAGACTGGGAAAACCAGAGTATGGGGAGGAGTGCAGAGAAATGCCGCTTTCTGCGTGTGACATGGCGGTTGCAGTCATAAACACACAGCGTCTGTGACCATCGGCATACAACTTGCACAAGGAGGGGGAAGAGGAGGGAGGGGGGCTAACTCGGAAGAAGAAGTGCATCAGGAGAGAGAGAGAGAGAAGAGAAGATAATGAAGTCTATATATCAAAGTCTATATATCTTATATACTTATCTGTATATAAGTATGAAATTGTCAAATGCTAAAAAAATCAATAGAAAGCTTTCTGCCCCCAAGATGCTATGACATCCATTTTAATAATCACTCAATAGCTTTAAATTTAAAGGGAGATACTGAGTGGAAACTGAGATTCAAAAGAAACTGCCGTGCCCAGACCCCGGGCCCCTCTCCCCTCAGCACACAGGACTTCCTCACACTGCACCCCACTTGTCTTATGTCTGGGTGAGAAACTTGATTGGTCTCTCATAGTAGCGATGGAGCTGTTAAACCATTGAGCAGCAATTTCTTAAGTTTTACGTTTGGCCACAGAGTGGTAACCAAGACAGCAAGCCCCTGCCCCTCGGCGCACATTCCAGTGGATTCCAAGCGCCATCTCTTCAACTGTGGGGAACTAACTTCAACTGAAGGGAACTAACTGCTCAGAGTCGCCACAGTCTGCTCATGCAGCTCTTCCTCAATGACAGCCAGACAAGGCTGCAACCCTGGGCTTCCTGGAGTTATGTACGCTGTTTCTTAAACCTCGAAGCCACTGTGTAAGTAAATGTGGATGTTTCCATTTATGAGTGGCATTTAAAAATGACAGGAGTTCAGGTGAATACTTCAGATGGATCTCAAGGAAGGGTCAGCAGAACTGCTCTGGCAGAAACATTCCGCACGTTGACAGCACCCGTAGAAGGCTGATTAACAGCCTGAAAGATAGACTTTTGGGTTTTCCAGGGGTCGCGGTGATCCAAGTGGTATGTATGTTCTGAAAGATGACATATTGATGGTGGATAATGAATTGCTTTGTGCTATGACTTATTACCGAGAAGTCTCTGGTCGCCAGTTCATTCTGAGTAGATATAGGGTATTAAGTGTCTGACTGTTTCGGGGCATTGATGCATTGGACTCTCTGTCAAACAGGAGGCTGAGCCAAACTACATTTATACGTCTCGCTTGCTCCTGTCTGATAGTTTTCAGCCTGAAAACTCTGTCTGCAAACTTTCTTACAACTGCAAGATTGTCTCTATTGTCATATGGACTGATGTTATCATTTTGGGATTTTTGGTGAGTCACTCCTTGGGCAGAAAGAGAGGCAATGGCTAAAACAAAATCTAAATGGAAAATTGTAGACAATTGGAAAATATTTGCTGACAGCTTTAGTATTCTCTTAGCCATCGGGAATGAAGCCACCTATGTTCTGTGAACAACCACCTACCAAATTTTCCAGTCTCCGTGAAAAGACTTGATAATGTGCTGCCAAGAAAACTCTTACCTTATATTATTACAACGAAATGTGATGTGTAACAGGTTATTTTTCTTGAATGTGATAGTGCTGATTTCCAGATGAGAACTGAGATTGGCCTGAAGAAATCCCAGATCTCCCTTCAGGAAGGCCAACGGGATGGGGGCTGACGAGCAAGCTGTTGCTCTGAATTCACCTTTTCTCTTTGTTGGTGATTTCTCACTCAGGAATTTCATCAGCCCTCGTGCATCCCAGTCCCTCCCCAAACACTGCATCCTCACCACTGTGCATCGACACTGCCTATATTTCCTCATTCTCTTCTCAAAGTGAGAGCTCTCCATAAACTGAGTCATTGGCTTGTCCTGCTCAACCCTGTGAGCTTGTTCCCTGTGGACACTCCGGCCCCTAAACTGCTGTTGCAACCATCCCAGCTGGCAGGGATTACTTGCTTGTGTTGACTGTGGGCCACTGCTAGGTCTTACAGCTCCTGAGCCCTGGAGTTGTTGGGGGCATAGGCTAAATGTTCCCTGTGTTTCTCTCTGTAGTCATGCTGAGGCTGCAGTCGCATAGTTCTCTGACTGGCACCTTATCTTCACTAGTTTAGTTACCAATTTCCTTGAAATTATTGCTATGATGTAATTGAAATTTTTGATTTATTTTCTTTTCTAAGTGTTTTGCCTATGTGTGTGTATATACACCACATGAATGCCTGGGACCTGCCCAGATCAGAAGAAGGCACCAGGCCTCTGGAGCTAGAGTTATGGATGGATGTGAGTCATCCTGTGGGTGCTGTGACATGAACCCAGATCCTCTGCAAGAGCAGCAAGTGCTCTTAACCACTGAGCCATCTCTTCAAAGCCTATGATCTGACTTCTAACCATGCATCCTTTAAATATTTCATTATTAGCTATTTTTGGCTATTTTGCTGATGGAGATACTTGTTGAGTACAGGTTTAACTCGACTATAGAAAATTTGAAAATCTTTGCCACTCCATACACCACACACACGCACACACACACACACACACACACACACATACACATACACCACACACACACACTATAATGGTACGCACATCAAAACTAATGATTGCATATTTATCAGATGAATAAAACGTGCACCGTGTCCAAGTTTCATATACATTGCTTTCTCAAAGAGGACTGAACGATTACTTTTCAAGTCATGAGGCATCTTCAACAGGAATGAGTATGCTACTAGCCATTATCCCATGGAGAGTGGAAATGGTGTACAAAAGACAGACTATCAGCTTTGTTAGCTATGATCACATACATAACCTGCTGTAGAATAGATAATAAATGGTGGAATGAACTATTGACTAGGAGGCATTTGTTTCACTAATAATATGAAATTTATTTAAAAATACATGTTTTCATATAGATACTGCAAATTGAATATTGAAATCTCACTTATAAAAATAGCTTTTAAATGATCATCTTTAGTAGAGAAAACATCAACGTTAACATAGAGAGGACTTGGAGGTTCTGAAGACGATAGATGTTTCAACAGATAAATGTGATCTGGGTTTATGGAAGTGTGGCACCACTTAGTGACTCTAAGTAGGAGAGAGGAAGTCACATGCCAGAACACCAGCACTTCCAGGAAGTCCTGTCAAGTCCGTAGTGGGAAAGCACTCGGTCCTTTGAACCCCTCACACTCCCAAGTCTGCCAAAAGAAAGGATACCCTAAAATCTCTTTTAAAAGAGTGGACCTTGAATTGACCCCTCAGTTTATGAAAGGACAGGAACTGGATGACGAGGGACCGCTGATGCGGGATGATTTGTCACAGTGAGAAGAGGCTGGGGCATCACCAGAGTTTGAAGACAGATGAAAGCTGCAAGAGAGGGCAGAGAATCAAAGCAGATACTATTCTCAAAGCTGACGGACACTTTCGAGGCCTATTCTGCTAATGCATCAGGCTTGCTAGGTCAGAAACTAAAGCGTTACTTTTCCATTTGCTCACGACCCCTTCCAGCTGGGCCCCTCCTCTTGAGCAAAAGTGGCCCCGGCCAGTAAGCCTAGCAGACTTTCACGCCTTTCTGATGCAGTGACCAGTTTTATGAAATTGGTCTCCTTCATATCTGTCCCTTCTCCTCATTCTTCTGAAACGCCATGGCTTTCTTCTTTATTACCTTGTGCATGGAAGAGAAGCTATGGGGTGCGTGAGGTGGCCCCCTGACTACTGCTGCAGCTGTCAACCCCTGGCTCATATCCCCACACCTGCTAATTATAAGTGTGAACCAGAGCTCAGCAAGAAAAATCCTCTCTGAACTTCCATTTCCTCATCTCTGACATGCAGATGTTTTTCAGGCACCTGCTCACACGTGCCTCCGTGAGAAGTCTCACTTACCCTCCGTCTTAAGAGAGTGCCCATGTTACTCTCTTCCTATAAAACATGTTTTGTTTTTCTTTAAACATTTATGATCACTTGGCATTCTATTAAGGATTTATTCGTCAGTATTGAGACCTCATGGAGAGTTCCATGGAATTGCATCTTAGTCTGTGTTCTATTTCTGTAAAGAGACCTTGACCAAGTCAACTCTCATAGAATAGAGAATTTAGGATTGGCATTGGTGCACACCTTTAATCACAGTATTAGGGAGGAAGAGGCAGGTGAATTTCTGTGAGTTTTGTCTACAGAGTGAGTTCCAGGACAGCCAGGACTGTTACAGAAAGAAACTCTATCTCAGAGAGAGAGAGAAAGAGAGAGAGAGAGAATTTGACTGTGGGCTTACTTACAATTTCAGAGATTAGTCTCTTAGTCCATTATCACCATGGTGGGGATCATGGTGGCACACAAGCAGACACGTTGCTGAAAAAGTAACTGGGGTCTACATCTCAATACACACACACACACACACACACACACACACAGAGAGAGAGAGAGAGAGAGAGAGAGAGAGACAGAGACAGAGACAGAGACAGACATAGACATAGACATGGAGAGAGACAAAGAAAGAGAGACAGAGACTTGGCCTGGCACAGGCTTGTGATACATTTCCTCCAACAAGGCCACACTAGTAATCCTTCTCATCCTCTCAAACAGTTCCACTCTCTGGTGACCAAACATGCAAATAGATGAGCCTATGGGGGCCATTCTCACTCAAACCACCACAAGATGGGATTTTCCCTGTGGTCTTCTTCATCATTGCACCCCGATATTCATTAAGGATATTTGTATTCTAGATTCTTGAAGAACTCAAACATAGTAAATTGTCTCTACATGTTGGCTGAATGAATAAGTGAAGATGCGATCTATCGTGAAGCTTAAATAAGGCCGTGTGTCAAATGTCTGTCCAGAAAGTGTGAGCTGTCAGTCTCCATGACCATTTTCCGCTCTAGTTCACCCAAGCCACCATAATCTTTCAATATTAGGAAACAATGTTCCGCTTCGTGTTTGTCACTTGTTTCCCATTCTCCCAAGTGCGATGCACATTTCTCGGCATGGCGCTCATAAGGAAATTCTCTAAATTTGTCTCACTTTAATACTTACACAGTAATAGTTTCAAAGATGCTGGCCAAAGACATGGGTCTCCTGGGTCAAAGAATGCTATAAGTATAGTCAGGAGTCAGCATTCATGACATACTATCTCTTCCCACCAGGACCGTGAGGGTAATGGGAGGAAGTCAACAGGAACCTGAGCATGCAGTGGGGTAGTGCCATCACTGAAAGCTCTACCTAAGTCTTAGAAAAAACCACTACCTGGCCCCTCAAAAGAGTGTATTCATTCTCCTAAAGGAAATGAACATACTCTCCACTCCAAAAAGAAATATGACCCTTCAAAAACTGTTGCCTTCCATACATGCTAAAAAGAAATCTTGGATCAAAGCTATCAGTAGCGGCTACATAGGGTGTCAGATGGCACTCAGCTCTACTTTTCTATTATTAAGTTCTGTGATGTATTTTTATCCCCTACTACAAGAGCTTTAGTGCCAGCAGGTTCACTCTGTACTCTGCAGCTTGTTCACTTTAGGTCTCCCTGTCTGCCTCTTATTCTAATATCTCCTAAGTAGAACCCAAGCTTATCTTCAAGAACCGCCTCCCCGCCCCCCCCCCCCCCGCCAAATATCTGCATATCTTGATCACTCTCTTTCGTAAGAGCAGAGTTTTAAGACCTTCCTTATAAATGAGCCCTTTCTATACCTAAAATAGAAACCTGGCCTCTCCCAGTGGCACTGACCTTTTCCTTGTGATATCTATCTGCCTGTCTGTCTGTCTGTCTGTCTATCTATCTATCTATCTATCCATCTATCTTTATATCATCTTCTATTTATTGATCATCTATGGGCAATCCATCTGTCTATCTATATCCCTATCTATCTATCTATCTATCTATCTATCTATCTATCTATCTATCTATCTATCTATCTCTATATCCATCTTCTATTTATCAATCATCTATGGGCTATCTGTCTGTCTGTCATCTTCTAGCTACTTCTCATCTGTCTGTCATCTTCTAGCTACTTCTCATCTGTCTGTCATCTCCTAGCTACTTCTCATCTGTCTGTACTCTGCAAGACTTTCAAAGAATAAAGACTGGATGTGAATGGGTTGCTCCATCCTCAGACAGCCACATAATACCTGACACACAGTTGAGGAGTAATTGTTGGGTCACTCTGTGTGTTAATCGCGTATTCTACTTTCTCCATGGCTGTTTTCAGGTTTGGTGAGTGGGACAGGATCTCACCATCTGCAGAAACTTCATTGTGTCCAACCATTCCTCTGCAATGATGGCTCTGTCCAGCTTTCGCTGTAGTTGTGGCTATCTGACCCCTCAGTAGACTGTAAGCTTCCTGAGATCTGAGCCTGTCTGCTCTTTTATCAACTGCTGGGTGCCTCCCAACTGTTCCTGTGCTATAGTGTCCCTTGTTAAAAGTGCATTGCATTTCACTGAGACACCCTGGGATCTAGCATTCCTTGACATTTACTTAGCTATGCATTTTGGGCAATTGGAAGGCATTCTCTAACCAACTTTGGAGGAAACAACTATGCCAATTGGAAGAAAATGAGGGGAGACATATTTCAGCTGAGTAAAAGAGGAAACAATTAAAACTTTATGATTGCAATGAGTGTCTGGATGACAGTAAGCTCCAGATCCCTCAAAGGAGCTGCACTGGCACCAAGCAGGAGCTGGCAAAAGGCAGACACCAGTGCAAAATGGATGGGGAGAATCCCTTCCCATCCAGAGAGAAGCAACCTTGTATTCTAATGGGACAATCAAACTTTCCTTCATGGTCTTTGCCCTTCTACACGGTTTTGGTTCTCTTTGTGAACAGATGCATTCATTTGGCTGTTGTGGGGGCTTTTCATTTAGTTGGTTTTTAAAATTAAGATTAGTCTTTCTCTTATGTGTATGAGGTATGAGTGTTCAGTCTGCATGTATCTTTAAGTGTACCGTGTGTGTGACTGGTACCTGAGAAAGCCGGAAGAACACATCAGATCCCCTGAAACTGGAGTCACAGAAGGTTGTGAGCTGCCATGTGAGGATTCAGAGTCAGGGTTCTAATCAGCTGAGCAGAGTCATTCATTTTAATAATTATCAGTAATCAGTAAACATGGGTCTCTTAGATGGATATCTCTATAATAAGGAAAGTATTGAAATTCAGAAGCTGCTTCTGAGACAAAGGAGGATTGTGCTTTCAGAAAGGTGATGCTGAAAAGCCCCTTTCCGTTCCCTCCCAGCGCTGCTTGGGTTTTCCATTAATGTAAAAGCCAGCTCTTATTCTGATGAAATTGAGAAACTACAGAGAACAATCCAACACATGCTGGATGAAGTCTGGTGAATGAATGAACCGAAAAAAAAAAAGAGGATCTCAAGAAAATGTGATCCTCGTCCACAAAGGAGGGTACACAGGGAATTTGGGGAATGCAAAGCAAATGGCAGAAGGATGTTTTCTTGCTCTAAACTGAAAAGATGCAGTTAAGACAAACACAGAGCTGTTTTCTGAAAGAAATAAAAATAAAAGGATTCCTATTTATAAAGACAAATGATCCTTTTCTATTCAAAGGTGTGAATGTGGTTGAGCAGAAAGATTGTTATTATTATGAGATACCTGTGAGGTCCGGCAGTTGATGAATCCCTGATATTTCTCATTCTAAATAAAAGTGCTGAAGATTCTCCAAGGACCTTTATGGCAAGAGAGCAAAAGCGGATTCTTTAATGACTAAGCAGACATAAGCAAGAAGGATTAGTGTTTGAAGAGAGGAGATTGCAATGTTTTCATTGTGTGCCTGCATTTCTCCATTTTTGAAAATTCTTTTTTTGTTGTTCATTTGCTTTGAATTTTGAAACAGAACCTCTCTTTATAGCCCTGATTGTCCTGGAACTAGCTCTGGAGAGCAGGGTGGCCTTGAACTCAGAGAGTTCCATCTGCCTCTGCCTCCTGAGTTCTGGGATTAAAGGCGTGCACTACCACCATCGACCTTTCTTTTTTTTAAAAAAAAAATACTTAAGTAGCTTATTTATTTTATAATAAGTGAAAGGGAACAAGGTGTGCATCCCTATTAAACACAACACCCATTTGGGATATTGCTTTTAGCATCATCCACTGTTGGTGACTAAGCCTTAATCCTCTCAGATGACTTAGGAAAGTCACTGGGCTTCCAAAACCAAAAGTAGTTTCTCATGTTCTTTGTAGAACTGCCAGCACTTCTCCTCTAGCTGGCTCTAGCTGGAGAGGAAGGTCTGCCCCTGAGGCCCCATGATTCCCCAGTGCCTGACGCCATTCCTGGCCTTAGAAGACAGTCTACAGAGAACTGAAGGGACTTGGGGTATTCATGAGGGACATGGGTTGAGATAGTGTGCACCAGTGCACAGCCCATCATTAGTGGAAAAACTTAACCCGCAGGCAGAACATAAGAAGGTCTTACCTTATATCGTGGCTGTAATGGGAATCACATTCAATGGGGCCTAATCCTCCCAAGCCAGGATTGCCCCAATGGGTAGATGCTGTGGCAGGATATGGGAATTGGCTTCGGGATGCTTAAAGAATGCAACTGCATTGTGATTTTGCTACCTTGCAGCCTTAATTGACGCTCAGTGCTTTAGAAGCAATGTTAAAATTAAAGCTGGTGCTTTGCAACTCTCGCTGCTCAGTCCAAATTCTGCTCTGTTTAATTTAAACTCCAAGGAATTAACATCAGCTTAGTATAGCAAACATTTTAAGATTTCTGTTAGGTGACGTACCTGTTATCCAATTCGTGTTTGTTTTCCTCAACATTTTGTACTTCAAGTTGACTAAGAAATATTATTTTATCCTCATTTGCTAGTTGGTGCTAGTTATTTCAGCACTAAGTATTACCAAAGAACCAAACATGAATGGATCCACAGGATCTATGTTGGGACACATGTTAATTCAGTTATAAAGTATAATTTAACCATGCTTTAGACAGAGCCATTACTAAGCTTACAGTAACCACTTACTTGCCTGAACTGGCTGCTACATTTTAAGATTTTTTTCCAGTCAATTGTTAAATTGATCGTGGGTTTTATTAGAAGGGCTTTTCCCACAGCGAAACTCAAAGGTTGATATAAAGTGGGGCTTCTCTCCACCCCAAAGCTAGAGCTCAGTGATTTATGAGCACTCTTCTGATTCATATTTCAATTGGATGACTTCAACCATAATTTATTAGAAAGATTTAATCTGTAATTATTTTTACTGAGGAAATTTAGAGGCCTCACATTGGGTGCCAGATGTTCTTGGAGAAACTGGAATTCCCTCTTTCAGCCCTTAGTCTCGTTAAAGAAAGAACTTTTATTAGAACCTGAGAGAAAAGCAACAGGGTGGATGAGCTGTAAGTACCTGATAGCTGCTTGAAGGGGGTTGATGGAAAAGACAGAAAGCTAAGCCTTTCCAGTTAGGGTCTGGGGAAGCTGGCAGATGTAGCTGTGGAATTCAGCAAAGCAGCTGCATGGTGGAAGGAGGAAGTGGGTCTTTGGAGAGCCAGTGAAGAAGGCCAGCCTGTCAGGAAGAAAAGGAGAGAAAGAGAAAATTTATCCTTTTGCTTTTCTGAAGTGTGCAGTGTCCCAGCCCCCACTCCATGGTAGAGGCACTGTTTGCCAGCAGAACAGAGGCCCTGAAGGAACTGCACTGGGGGAGGGGTACACTGGGGAAGGGGCTGCACTGGGAGAGGGGCTGCACTGGGAGAGGGGCTGCACTGGGGGAGGGGCTGCACTGGGGGAGGGGCTTCAGAGGAGGGAAAGTGTAGTACCTCATTTAGAGGACTCTTATCCTTCTTCTTCCTCCAGTGTGTCCTTAGGGGAAGCAGATTTTATGGAGAGGGCAGGTTTTGCCTTTCTCGCCAAGTGATTGACATGCCTAGCAAAATGAATTCCTAAAAAAGAGGAAATGAGAGTGTAGAATGTTTGGGATTGTTTGGAGTGTTAGGTATCCACCCAGGACCTGATGAAGAGCTTAGATTTTATTTTTATTTTATAAACAGGGGGAAGTAGTATTGCTCTCATCAAAGCCCAGATGCCTTCAACTTTTCATATGGCATTTAAATCCTAAGAAGCACTTTCTTGCCAGCTCTTCCCAGGGAAATAAGAGGTGGAGCGCAAAGGGAAGGATCCAACCCCAAAGGCCCCTCTTCCTGTTAATGTGTGGAGCTACCTAACATCAAGATGTATCTGTCACTATTGCTACATGCAAGTTTTCCACAGCACATTTCTTGATGGTAGTCTTGATGTACACGTAAAAATCACAAATATAATTTCAAAGAAAATTAAATAAAATACTGATGTTCTTCTGTCAGCTTAGTGACTCCACATGAATCTATTGACAATTTATCAACTTTGTCCCAAGGGCCCCCAGTCAGGCTGTGACCTGGTGGAGCTTCTGGTCCAGTGATCCTGGCCCTGGTCTCTATTTATCAATAAGACTCAGGAGTTAAAGTCTGGGGTGAAAACCTGCTAGCTCAGAGAGGTTAGCAAGTAGCTGACCTTGTTTCTGACCAGAGACACTGCAAGAGACATGTCTCTTCCCTTGTCACAGAACCAAAAGGGGCCAAATACAAGTACCTGCCCTTTCCTTCTTGTGTGTCTCTGTCCAAATTGCTGGTTTCTCTATGGCCAATTCCAGTCAGCTAGTTGCTAGCTCCACCTCCTGATTCAAGGTAAACTTTATTTTTAACAGTCTTGGAGTGTCACGGTGTCATCAAAAGTCCCAAAACAAATTATGAACTTAAATGATATAGCATTTTTGGGCCCTACAAAACTTAAGATGAGATTTTTCAGAGGTGGAATACAGTGCACAAAAATTTCATAAAAGATTAGATGGGGAAGCTTTGTTAACCGATTATCTTCAAGAGGACCAAGTTAGGGTGTGGCTTTCTGGGACCCGGAGAAAATTGGGCACACAGCCTAGATGCGCTCTCTCTCTGTGGTTCCCACGCAGCACAGCTGAGCTTGGACTTCTTGTTCCTATTTTGTGAGTTTTCCCCTTATAATAAATAAAAATATAACTGCTTTATCTTTTAGCTAGCCTGGTTATTTCCTGAATCGAGCTAACTTCTACAAAGATTAATGGGCAATTAAGGTAGGAAGCATACATTTTTATTTAAATTGTTAAAAATACCATTTTAAAAAGAGTTCTGTCAAACTACCTGGGAAGACACCAGCTGTGTTGGAACATGTAAAGCCATGGGAAATATAATGGGTAAGGGCTTGGGAAATAGTCTTTTAATGGGCTCATATAAATGTCTACATGTTCACAGTGCAAAGAAGTATGCTTACTGTTTCCAGACAGACATCTGCTCTTTGGAGTCATCAGAGTTTGGGGAAGGATTGGCTAGTTCATAGAAATAATCAGAACATGCCCGCGTTTCTTCAGAGGCTGTACTGACTTGAACCAATGCAGTGTAGCGGTGTCTAAGGTAGCACACAGGCTGTCAGCAGCCCTGCATCTGGCACCTTATGACCAGCAATCGAACACCTGAGCCTTCCACTCACACGGAACTGCACCTCATTTTCTCAGGCTGGCTGTTGTCTTGGCAAGATCCTGTGGAAATGGCTAAGGTGGAAAGTACACAAGAACAATGAGGATGAATTCGAAGGGAGGGGCCAAAGAATCACAGGGAGATAGGGTTCAAGCTACACAGGAAATCATACATGAAACCACTTCCAGACATCTCCTCCTGCCACGGACTCTCAACACCACAGAGCTTCATGAAGCCAGGTCTGTATTTTGAGTACGAGACAGAGAACTCAAGTCCTGAGGCCTTTGAAGTGTGCTCGTATGTTCTGAGACCCCGGCTCATAAAGTCTTGAGACTAACACAGTCGGCTCTTTGAATGCTCTGAGGGAATTCAAGTATCTCAGTCAAAGGGGAACTGGCTTTCCCTAGAGCACACTCATTATGGTAAAGCTGAAAACAAAGTCTCTCCTTTCCCAACTTAGTGCCTTGTGCTTAGATACCATCACGTTGAACGACAATTATTCCCCTGGAATATAATTGAACTGAGATATAGTTGCTAGCTGGCTCAGACAGGTTCATAATTTTACCACCGTAAGGAAAATGCAAGAGTTGAGAACAAACCATCTTTATCAATGGAGGGTAGGGGACTCTTATTTTGAAATCAGAGCACTAAGACATAATCTATTTACTGTAAGTATGCAAAATAAAATATACATAGAATGGCTCCATGTAAGGTAAAGTGATGCTGTGTTAAAGGCCCTACTAAGACATGAAATAGTTATTGCTTCCCTAATCAATATAAAAATAAATCTGTATTAGTGTTTATTTATAGTTGTCTCTTGCTTGGGCTAAAGCTTAAACCAATATCAAAATCTTTATTAGAAATGCTTCCACTATGATTGATAATTTCCAGTTTGAGCCCATATCCAATTCTAAGCATCAGTCTGCTCCAGCTTCTCTTCCAGACCATTTTTAACATGATAGAAAATTATGTAATATTATAATCACCATGTTATTTTGATACATAGAGTATGATACATTTGAGCCACTATAAATTAGTTTAGTCAAGCTAATTTATTTTCACTAGAAAACTTTTTAGATTTATATATTTTATTTTAGATGAATGATGTTTTACCTGTGCACATGTCTGTGCACCATATGGGTACAGTGACCACGGGGGCCAGAAGAGGGTGTCAGATTCCCTGGGGCTGGAGCTACAGATGCTTGCGAGCCACCATGTGGGTGCCGAGAATCAAAGCCTGGTCCTGGGCACGAGCAATAGGTGCTCTTAACCTCTGAGCCATCTCTCCAGCCCTTTTTTCCATTTTTAATGGTGAGCCTAAAACCTATCTTCTAGGCAGTTTTTAATTATACCTATGCAACTAACTACAATCACTATGATACATTACTCATCTTGACTTTCCTGATATTCTATACCTGGTGACGTGTCTTCCCAGTCCTTCCCTTCCCCCAGCCCCTCATAACTGCCGTATTATCCTATGATACTTAAGTTTGTTCAAAGAGAAACTCACTATGTAGACCCAGCTGGCCCTGAACTGATGCACCCACTTCTGCCTGAGTGCTGGGGGTAGAGGCATGCGGCACCACGCCTCATTTAATAGGATATTGTGAGGCACAACACAAATTTGAATCCCTGAACATTTAGACGTGATGATGTTATTAGTCATTTTTAAATAGGCCACAAATTTAGTATGATGATCAATATTAGTTTTCATGAAAGAAAGTGGAGAATTAATCTCAATGATTGGACATTAGATCACAGTAAGTCCTTTTGAATTTCTCACCATACCTCATTTAGAGAAAAAGTTCACATAAGTGAAATAGCACATTTCTTTTGATTTCTTGCTTTGAATTCCTTTGAAGTGACCCCCTCTGTTCATGAGGACCCCTCTGTTCCTCCAGGGAGCAGACTGTGAGACACTGTCATCATGTCTGCTGGAGGGAACTTCATAAGGGAGCTCATTGGAAGCTGCCATCTTGGCAAGGCGGTCAATATTTAGTTGTGCTTTGTGGACCCATGGTTCTCTGCACGTTGGCACCCTGATCATTATTTTGTTATTAATTGTCCTCTTTCCATGTTTTCGGGAGAAGTTCGGGTTCACCGGAAGTGGCAATTCTTATGGAAAGTCAGTGCATACATAAAGGAGTTGCAGCTTGCATTCTGATAGGAGCTACAGATTGCAGATGTGCATGGAGGCTGGGTAATTTTCACTCCTAAGGGAGGTGGTGATTACATCTGGCCACCACTTTCTCAGTCAAATTAGTTAGAAAATGCTTTGGTTGCTTTATATTGCTGTGAGGAAATGTCATGACAAAGGCAATTTATTAAAAAAAAAAAAAGGAAAAAAAATTGCATATTTTGGCTTGTGGTTCCAGAGGGAAAAGTCATAGAGTAAGGGAGGCATGGCAGTGGGAAGCTGAGAGATCACATCTTCAAACCCACAGAAGAGTCAGAGAGTGAACAGGACGAGGTGTGAGGCTATTAACTTTTGAAGCCCAACCCCAGTGATGTACTTCCTCCAGCAAGGCTCCAACCCTTTTAGGGGTTCCAAACTCCCAAGCAGCACCACCAACCAGGGACCAAGTGTTCAAATATGTGAGTCTATGGAGAGCATTTCTCATTCAAACCGCCACAGAAAATAGCCTTTCTCGAAATCTTGTTGCAAGGGAGCGAAAGAAAACCTGGAAGTAATTTTACCTCTACTTATTTTGTGAGAAATATGTAGATAGGCATAATTTAATAAACACATTTATGAAATTTAGGACATGCTTGAAATGGTTTGCGATTGTCTTGTAATACTTATCTTCAATCAGGGCCTAAAACTGGGTGAGGTACCAAGTAAGAACCCTTGTTCTGTACACTGCTTTCTTTGTAGAGCGAAGACCTGGAGTCGCAGAAGCAGAGGCCCAGCTTTACACTCTCTGCATAGCATTTAGATGTCCAGTTATAATCAATCCAATAATGAGAGAGAGCAGATACTCAAGGCAGCATTTCCTTTATTTTGTGTTAAAATGTAGGGAAAGATAAGAGAAGAAATAATTCAAATCATTAGAGGCAGAGTCATCTCTGGCAGAGCTACTATATAGTCTTGCATTCTTTCTAATGCCTGTTCACTGAGCAACAGTGCGCCTGATCAGAAAGTGCAGTATGAAATATTGCAATGTTGCATTTATGTAGGATTTCATTATGATGAATGGATTATTGGTAGATACAGTTCACATGTGCATATATGTGAATGCCTTTCACACACTGTGAACAAACTCTGTGACCATAGAGGTTAATTAAGCTAGGAACTGAAAGTATTTCAGAATCTCAAAGAAAATGGAATTGTCTTTTAAATATTCTGGCACCTAGGATGAAATGAGGGGAATTAATATTCTGGCTTTCTTTTCATTTTAAGGTACACTGTATGTAACTAAATAATGGCACTGTACAGCACATTATGACATAAACTATTTAACCTGGGGAAGGGATTTAAAGTCACTAACGTTGATAAGATGAAGACAAAAAAAAAACTATAAGTAATTGTGACCTATAGCTGATACAGTGTTTCCTCTTGGGATGCAGGTGAAATGTCCTGCTGCTACTGCACGTGTCTAAGGGACCTGGATAATAAAGTAACTGCACAGCAGACAGCCAGGTTTGTCACTGCTGGGGTGAAATTTTAAAGATAAACAAAATGGAGGTGAAAATGATCCAAACAGTTTAAATTAGAGTTAGAAGCACTGATATGAACTCATATATAGCTTTGAGTAGGCACAGATGGCTTTGTACAGAAATATTTATAGATGTGAGCAAATGCATGGGTTCGTATACACACATACATATTTTTTCTCTATCAGTTGGAAAGGCATAGATGCAATGCCCTGTTACCAGCAATAAATGAGTCTGTTGCCTGGATACTGTTTTTTAAAATATCACTTATGAATAAAATCAGACCAAGGACTGAGGTCATTACAAGAGTGATTGATTCTGGTGATGCTGTAAAGCAAACATCTAGACGGGGGAAAAAGAATGAGAAAATCAAACAACAGGAGACATTTCAAAAGGACACAGGTACCATGTGAAGATGTTCTTGGTGGCCATGATGGAAGAAGCTGAGCAAAACATTAAGTCCAGGGATCTTGAATTGTGACCCAAAGGACATGACCAGTGCCCTGTGTTCGTGACTAATAAACAGACAGGCAGGAGAACGTCCTTCAGTGCAGAAGAACCCTAAATGCTCTATGTGGATCTTCTGTCTTTGAGGTACAGTACAACTCCCCACCATTTAAGTATGGACTGCACGTTGTTAGCTTCTCTGAGAGAACGTGATAGGACAAGAAGTCTCCTTTACCCTCGAGAAGGCTGAGGAGAATTACCCTCACACAAGGTCAAGGTTGGCATGAGCAGAGTTAGCTCACTGAAAATGAGCTCTCCCCACAGCATGCCCTTCCTGGGGTAAGAGTGATGAGAACACCTCTTCCCCGCTTCAGGCCTCCTCCCCAAACTTCCAACACTGTTGGGTTTTGAGGAAGGCTTTAGACATACAACCTGTGAGGCCATTTCCCAAATATCTGAACTGGGCTCCTACTACTGTCTGTTGTCATTGAAAACCAAAGAAACAATGTCTAAGAAACCATCATAGCCAAAAGAACCTAAGGAGACACATCAGTCAAATAAATGAAATTATACTGTGGGTAAGACCTGACTATACACAACAGTGCTTAGAAACTAGGCAAAAGCTAAGAAAATGTGAATGAAAGATGGTTTTAAATCTTCATGCATCAAGATTTGTTCATTTCTCTTTGTTTTCTTCTGGTATTTCTACAGATTTGGACCTTAAGTTTTAATCAGTTTTGGGTTGCTAGACACCCAAAGCTTTTACACTGTAATGAAGTTAAGAGATAATCTAGAGAAAGGGAGGAATATTTGCAAATAATATATGTGATTAGGGGTTAATATAGAAAATACTTAAGATAAATAAGAAAATATGTAAGAACTCCACAACAAGATAAACTGATTTTTTAAAGGATGGATACAATGCCTGGACGGACTTCTCTAAAGCAATTACACAAATGGCCAAGGGGTGTAAGAAAATCTGCTCAGTGCCACTTCTTCTCAGGGAAATGCAAACTCAAGCCTCAATGAAATATGACCTCACCCCTGTGAGAATGGCAATTATCAAAAAGAAGATGTGTAGTAGAGAAGCCGTGGAGAAAGAGAACCTTTGTACACTGCTGAAGGGGAGTTTAACTTATCATGTTCTATTATGAAACTGCATTGAAGCTCCTATCACATCAAGCAATCCCCTTAGGGTATATCTGCACAGGAAATAAAATCAGTATGTCAAAGAGATAGCTGTACTCATGTTCATTGTGACATTAACAATTTCCGGGATTCAGAATCAACCTACTGCCTATCAATAGATGAATAGATTTTAAGATGAGGTAATGTCTGCTGTAAACAATGGAAAATTATTCAGTCTCTAGCAAGAAACAAATCCTGTTCTTGGTGACAGTGTGCCCAGAGAGTCTTAAGTAAAGTGACATAAGACAGGTACTAGAAGACAAATATTGTATGATTTGCCATATGCATGAAATCTAAAAAGTTGAACTCATAAAACAGGACAGTGGTGATTTGGGAAGTTGGGTGATGAGGAGCTAATGGTTCAAAGGGGGATGCTGGCTGGTTTTTGTCAACCTGGCACAACTCAAGTCATCTAGGACAGGGAACATTTGTCGAGGAACTGCCTGCATTAGTCTTGTCTTTGGGTATATCTATGGGATGTTTTCTTGATTCTTGATTGATGTAGAAGGGCTCACTCAGTTCACCATGGGTGGTGTTATCCCTTAGTAGATGGGCCTGAACTATATATGTATAAAAAGCATGTTGAACAAGCCATGGAGATCAAGCTTTCCTACATGGCTTCTGCTTCAGTTCCTGCCTTGAGTTCCCACCCCAGTAATGGACTGAGACTTGTAAGTCAAATAAACCCTTTTCTCCCATAAGTTGCTTTGGGTCAGTGTTTTACTGAAGCAATAGAGAAGCAAATGGACACATGATTCAGAGTTGCAGTTTAGTATTCTAGATAGATAAAGTTTGAGACCTAATGTAGCATTGATGACTACAGTTAGTAATAATGTTAGTAATATAGTCATATTCAGTAATTTAGTAATATTGTAATAGTAATATAGCTATTAATATTTAAGCAAATAATATTGCTAACTGTAACATTATTTGCTTAAAAATTGCTACAGGTGGGAAGGATAAGTACTTGAAGTAATTATTATGCTAATTATTTTTATTTAATTATCAATTCACAATGCATTTAATGGTTGTAGTTGTCAAGATACCATAGTGTTCACTATAGTCATATACATTTATCATTTGTCAATGTTACTTTAATAAAGATGAGGGCAAAGATTGCAAAGGAACATTGGTTCACTCAAATATGAACATAGTATCTAACAATAATAAAAGATATATAGGGTACACAGTCAATGGTACATAAGAAATCTGTTATTAACTGACCTGTAATTTTTTGTAAGTCTTCAAATGTTTTATACATAGTAACATTTTTTAAAAAGGTACTTTATTGAAAAATATAAAGCAAAAGATATACACATTATAACTGCTACTCTTAACAATGCTAAAAATGTAGAAAAAATTCTGAGGAAATTGGAAGGTGCATAATTTTTCTGACAAACTCTTATATATTCTTTATAGTTGTAAATATTGTTTAATTGGACCCTGGATTAAGAGAAATCTGAGATTTATAAAATTCATGTTTTGCCTGGATCTAATTGACATATTATATTAAGTGCTTACGTTATATTAATGTCTACTACAAAGTAGGGTCTTCCCAGTTTTAAACATATGCTAAATAATATATGCATTATATAGATACCGAGTTCAGACCATGATATCATTAAACTTACCAACCTTTGTGCAGCAACAATTCATGTCTCTCTGTTGTATTTCTTAATTTCATGCTATAATAGGTCTTTGCTTAGCTGATGTAAAGATTTCTCTTTATCCTGCAGCTCAGTTTTATAATATGGAAGGGCAGTATGCGTGTGTATGTGTGTGTGTGTTTGTGTGCATGCACACATGCTAGCCCTGCTTACTTGCTGCCATAAACACAATATTTTACCAAGAAAATCAACAGAAATTTAAATTGAAAAGGATGTTTTTAAACATCAGTATTTGTCTCCTTGGTTTAGTTAGAAAGGGGTGCTGAAGAAGAAAATTTAGGATGTTAGTACATTATGAGAAGCGTGAATTTTATAATTTTATTCACCAATTTGCTTTGTTCTTTCTTTCTTTCCCTCCCTCCTTCCCTCCCTCTCTCTCTCTCTCTCTCTCTCTCTCTCTCTCTCTCTCTCTCTCTCTCTCTCTCTCTCTCTCTCTTTCTTTCTTTCTTTCTAACCATGGCCAGCTGCTGCTTTATGGAAGACTGGAACACCTCAGGCAGAGTCACACTGTAGCTCAGTGTAACTCTCATGGCAGAAGAACCCCTAAAAGATTATGTCCTTTGATTTTTCACAGATTTTGTTAGGAAGGCCTGGCAAGGGGGTTAGCTTCACACTTCAGAAATACACTGAGGCCAAAGAGTTATTTCTGGAGCTTTCTTTTAAAGTTCCATAAGCTTTGAAACTCCGAGTTGCTGAATCCATTCTGAAGTTGCTCCTCACCCAAACCGAGATATTTATATCTTTTCCAAAAGTCACTTTTAAAGTAAAATGAATAAATAAAAAGCGTTTTTGGTGGTGAGGCAGCCAGATGTGCGGATGCTTCTTTGCAAGCTGATGCTTTTACCAATGACCGCGTGATCATATGAGGTGGCCTCACTGGTCATACACGTAATGCTGAGAATTGTAAAACAGTGGACATTCTGCACCTTGTGATCACTTATCAAGAGGGGTGATGGAAACCATTGGCTTTGGAATGAGAGAAACGCCATTGAGGTCTAGAATCTGGGTCACCACCACCACCACTGCTCCACTCCTCCACAGCCGTGTGAGCTTGCACCATCCCCACTCCCGTCCACCCCACCCACCCACCCCCAGCTGTGTGAGTGTGCCCACTTAGTTTCCTTATGCCACTTTTTTTTTTTGTAATTGAAAAAGAAATGGCGTCCAATGATTAGGCGTGAGTTTACTATTTAAGAAGTAACTTGGGGGCTGCAGAGAGAGTGGTGCTTACTGCTCTTCCAGAGAACTGGAGCTTGGCTCTTAGCATCTGAGTTGGGCAGCTCACAACAGTCAATAGCTTCAGCCAGGGAATCCAGAGTTCTTGTCTGGCCTCTGTGGGTACCTGTGTACACATGGCATACACATACATACATACATACATACATACATACATACATACATGTATATATATAGAAAAACACATGCAAAAATAAAAAAATTTTAATTAAAGCTTTATTATAAAGAATTTGCAAAGTAAAAAAAATCAAACACCAAAATGAACCAAATCCAAAGTCTACACATTTCAGTGAACTCCTGTACAATGGGAATAGCTGTTCTGACACAAGTCAATAAATTGTACAGTTGGAATAGCCATTCTGAAGCTGTGGGGCTTCCCATTAGGTTTTACACATTCTTTAGAAAAGTCTCAAAAGTTAGGAATGCACAGCAGCTGGCTTCAATGGGCAAGAGTGGGTGGTTGGGGATGGCAGGGCTTTGTGTTGTCCTTGACAGTTTGGCTAGTCTCTCTACAGAGGATGGTTCCAGTGCAAGAGGAGTCCACAGAGGTCTGACACCCAGACAGCAGTGTGTTGCCTATGACTGTCCCCCACCTCCAACCCCACCACCCTGCCTGGGCATTTCTGCTTTCATAAAGGGCTCCTCCCTTACCTCCGCCATCTTTTATCTTCTCCTTTCTCTCCAATGGTGTGAAGTGGTTCATTTTGAAACTTGCTTCCCAAGTTCATATCAAATACAAAGAAGCTGGTGAACCTGTGGTTTGCCTAGTACCAAGCACAGTGGGAAGATTTACACCTAGCAATTATCAGATGAGAGCTTTGGTTTCTTTCCACAGTGAGCTAGTTTGCCAGCATGTTTGGCTGGAGGGAGCTCGCAGGAGCTTCCTTCTATTCGCACTTGTGACTGGTGTCGTGGTTTAAAGTGTTCCAAATGTCAAGAATAGAACTGATCTCCATGCTAGCTGTACAATTCAAGGTAGACACAAGGTCCAAACATCTGTGTGCAGATTAAACACTTCCAAGATCCTCCCAGAAGCAGAGCTGGGAAATGAGAACTCACATATGTTGCTTTTGAGTGAAAATGAAAGATATAAGAAAACTGAATACACAGATTTATTCATAATTATACCAAACTCAAAATCTCATTTTATCAGACAATAGACTTAAAAATTCTGCATTTAGTTTAGGGTGAAAATAATCACAGAATTTATATTGTCGTGACTTTTTATAAGTTCCTTTTGATTATGGTAATATAATTATGCCACTTTTAGATGGGTGATTAATTTATTATTTATTGATTAATTCACCTTATGCTTTTTGTTTGGTGACTTCAATGGTAACATTTCAAGTTAACTTTGAACTAATTCCTTTGTTTATTGGTGGCCAGGCTTAGGCCAGTGACCTCTTCTTCTTTGGACTCCCTATTCTTGATATGGTGTCTCATTGTCAGTTACGGGATAGCCAGTGACTCATTTATTCATTGAACTCTTATGATTTTGGGAAACAGGCAACATGCTTTCTTTGTGTTTGGTGAAGATTTGTGGTTTTGAACAGTACTAACAATTGTGGTGAGCCAGCTCTGTAACTGACTCTGGCTGGCATTTTCTCTTTCCAAAAACTCACAGCAATCAATTTTGGTAGGTTTGATGACATCCTGCTCAGAAAAATTAGATCCCTTTTGGCCATGATGACACCAATATTCAGCCTAAGTGTTTTAAATTGCTTGATTCTAACGTCTGAACTCTTTATGCCAGCCTCTGCCTCCTCTTATAGTATACGATTTTAATCTTCTTATTAACTTATGAAAATGCAGACTAGGAATTACCACTCTTTTACAGCTTAAGTTTATTTTTAAGAAAGCTTAGCAGTAACTGGTGACTCAGAATCAGATAGCTATGAAGGTCCTCTGACTTTCCCCGGAGTGCAATATCAAAATTAAAATGAGGTCATCATATGGGTCGTTAGTGTCGAACTTCAGGAGGGCATCATTTCAAGATAAGAGCATCTTCAGGATGGAATAGAAATAGATGCCTTTAAGGAGCTTGCTCTTTAAAGGCATGGAAGTAACACAAGAAAGAGCTACTGTTGCTGCTCTCTGCTTCAGTCAGCCTTTGGCTGATTGACTCTGTTGTTTCTGGAAAGGCCGATTCTCACCATATCCTAACTCCCAGTCCATGGTGTCTGCCAGAGGAAAGGGCTAACAGAAAGTCTTCTCCACAGTGTTGCAGATAATTCTTTTTCTGTCACCCAAAGAACTTCAGTCATTCCTACCCTCCAGTTTGCATTTGCAATAAAATGAAGTCAGAAAGCGGGAAAGACACAAGAGGATGGCAACCAAGAAAAGAAGCATTGTAGAGAGGTCTCAGGTTAGGCTGCCAAGGTCATGCCCTTTATGGAAGCCACTGGACCACTTCCTTTCTGTGAGGTGTCTCAAAGGATCATGGCTGAAGGGAACAGGAGGATAAGCAAGTGTTCATTTGCTTATTTGCAAAACTGCCCTGTAAAAGGAAGTGTTTTAGTAAGAAATCAAAGACCCAATGTAACAGTGTAAATCTTCAAATGTCTCCAGTTTTGATGACAGGAGTCGAAGGGGTTTGGGTTTCAGAGAACAAGCCTGCAGATATAAATTTCCATTGAGCTGACCACCTACCGTGAAGGCTCTGAGCCAGGCATCCAGTGGGGGAAAAGCTAATTAATGATTGATTGTGGGGGGAGCTGTTCCCACACGCCTTCTGCTTCCTCTAAAATGTCAGGCTGCACATCTATCTGGACTCTCTCTTAGGGCACCTCTAGTTGAGCAAGCAGGCCCAGGAGGCAGTGTTCTGAGAGGTTCTGCTGGTCTCACAAAGAACGTTAGCAAAGTAGGGGACATTGCAGCCTCAAATCTCACAGTGAAAGACTGCAGAGGGATCCAAAAGATCAAGTTATGCAATTTTTATATTAACATGTTAATAGCAGCCCAGGATCAATTCATTTAGTCATGCCACCGCAAATGAGGCCCACAGTGACTCAGTTCATCTTGATGGCTTAGCAAATGATAATTTTGTCTAGTAACATTAGGACATCTTTATGTCATCCAGTGAACTACTGGAAAATAGCCTGGGACTGGCAGGCAATCCAATCACAGAGACCCTATATAACATTGGTCCTTTCTTCCCTCTCCTTTCTACTTCCTCTTTCATTCTTTCTTCCCAGTGCTGAGAAATCAAACCAGAGTCTCCCGTATGCCAGGCGAGCACTTTAATTACATTCCCAGACTTTGAAAAGCAAATACACTCTGGCTAGCGCTGGAGCAGTGTCTCAGTGGTTAAGGGCACCAGCGACTCTTGAAGATCTGGATTTGGTTCCCAGCACCTGCATGACTGCTCAAATGCCTGCCTGTTTTTCCAATTCTAAGGGATTTGAATGCCGCCTTCTGGCCTCTTCTGATTCCTCACCCACACGATACACATATGCGCACAGAGGTACATTCATATATGTACACGTGTGGTGCATAGATGTGCATGTAGGTAGACCCATACTCATGAAAAATAATTTAAAAGTAGTGTGAAGACAGAAGGAGCACCGAAGAGCTCTGGTCACCTAATAAGCCGAAATGTGTGCAAATGGCCTTCCGTGGATACTGTGTGAGTCACACGGGTGTAACCGTGGGGTCTGCATCAGAGGCTGCGTGACAGAGGCTGTAGTTGTTTAAGCCTCTGCTCCATTCAGTCTTTGCTGGCTTCAGAATGGGCAGTTGTTTCTGGAGGTGGCATACGACTTATAACTAACTCACTGGCAGGATGTTTCATGGGCCCTGCATTTGTAGGTCTGGGTCACTGCTCTAGTTCCCTGCTCTGCCACGGTGTCTGTGTCACCTTCAACAAGTGACCCAGCCTTTCTGAAATGCACCATAAAGCTAGATTAACCATTTTTGCCTCCTGTGGCTTGCTGGGGAGGTTCCATAAGACTTCACGGTTGGTACGGGCCCTAGACAATTCTCAAGCTGTTTCTATCCAGGCAAAAATGGAATCTAGTTATGACAAAAGGCATGTATGCCTAAGATTTTTAAAAAGAGACCCAAAAGCTTTGAAATGTTTGAAAGCAGCATTTTGTTTAAAGTCTCTCATTTTACCTTGCTTGCTGTGGACGTAATTTTCATCCAAATATTAACTCCTGTTAGTTGTCTCAACCTGACTTCCAGGCGGTTGCATTTTCTGTGATTGTGTCGCAAAGTGAGGCCTGTGTGTTCACTAGGATTGAGTGTATCGCTAATAGAATGTAATATTAAGTGACTTTAGTTATTAGAGTCTAGTGTTCATGTTGAGAGTGCTTTGAATTTACCTAGACCAGTGGTAATACAGAATATTACTTCCATTAAGGTCCAAAAACTCATATTTCCAATAGTGCCTAAGATTCCATATGACACAGGAAATGCATTGGAGAGGACGACACAGACAAATGCGGTCTTTTCTGTCATGGCAACGATAGGCTCTTAGGTGAAACAGACGTCTATCAGTCACACAAATGCATATGCAATGGTCATTCTTGTTAAAGACAGAAATTGTACTGTGGCCAGGGAGGTCTGAGAGTGGGATCTGGAAATGATGAAAGGGTAGAGGTCAGAGGTTGCCTTGGAACAGAGCATGTTTCGCGAGTATTCTCCTGCAGAGGCAGGTGTGTATGCAAGGGCGGGAAGGAGCAAAAGCAAGGAAAACAGGAGCAGCAGGAAGCTCCGAGTATGAGAACCAGGAATGAGAGCCTCTAGTGAAGCTGGAAGGTTGGTAAACGTGCAGGTGGAAGGGCCGTCATTGCATGTTTACACCTGCGAGTGATGTGATTGACATAGATGTGGAAAAAAGAAAACTGGCTTCAGGGTTCTACCAGTGATGTTGGTGGAGCACCATAGCAGGATATATATTGTCACATTGGTCAAAGGTCAAATCATACCTTCGGCATGCATTTGGCTTACAGAAAAAGCAAATCTTACCCATATGTGGTACATCCTTTATAAATGACCACGGACTTGCTATTTTTCATAATCTGGAATCCACAAGAATTGCAAATTATATATCATAATAACATGAACAAAACCGAAAAGCTAAAAAGCCAAATTTTTTCAAACATTGGATAATTAAGAAGCAAGTAGGAGGTTAGAGTAATGGATGGCTCAGTGAGCACTTGCTGCTCTTACAGAGGACCAAGGTTCAGTTCCAGTACCCATGTCCAGGAGCTAAAAACCAGGTGTAACTCCAGCTCCAGGGAATCTGGCACCCTCTTCAGGACTCCATGGGCCATGCACTCACATCTGCACATACCCACATATCGACATGTACATATTCATTACTAAAATAATATTAACTAGATCTTTTTAAAAGAGTAGGAATAAGTGTTACTATAACTATCAATGGAAAATAAATTAGTTGATTACCCCAACAAATGTCCTGAATGAGAAAGTAATTTTTATTTCTCCATTACATATTTCATAACATAGGATAAAATCTGTGGTACTTAACTTACCTTGCATCTCAGAGTGGCAGTCATGATCTTAGAGGGTCCACAGTTGATGTTGCCCAACACAGCCACACACTGAGGTTGTTGGATGTACTCATCAAAAGTCAGTAACTATCTGAGATTGTGCATTAGTAAAACATGGCCGATCTCATTGTGGTTCATGCTGTCACAGAAAATAATGCTGCCATGAGAATCCCACTATGTGAAAGTAGTCCGAAGCCTTGGGTATTACCTTGTTATTTCAGCTAGATTTCCAAAATGAAATTAGAAAACAAATTTTGAAATATCAGTCTCTTTTCATTAATTTTTGTCAGTAGAGTTGGATCCCTAGAATGAGATATCTCTATGTCAATAGAGCTTCTTTGGCGCTGTCAGAAGAAGATAGAATTTCACTCTGACGTTACATTAATATTCCATAAGACAATATATCATTTCTAATCATCGAATGCTTTATCTCCATTCCTGAGAAGCTGTTGGCAAAGGGTAGTCCTGCTCAGATTGAATTTGGGGCAGTTACGTTTCCAAGGAAACAAGTTCATTGTCAAGAAAGGACACCCCCCAGACAGTACAGAAATGCTGGTCAGGGACATTCAGATAATTATGAAATGGGGATTCGGAAGCCTTTGAAGTTTAAGGCAACAGGTGGAAGCTTAGACTCATGAAGAGCTATTTAATGACTCTACCCTAACCTGTGTTTGAGACAATCACTTACACGGAACAGAGATGCCGACTTGCTTCCACACTGAAGGCTGATATCTTAGGATTGGTGTGGGCCATCCAAGGAAGACTTCATTAGAATCTTGCCATCTTCACTTAGATATAATTGCATATAGCTAGAGAAACCTTTTTTGTCCCAAATCTGTGGCAATGAGATGTGAATCCGGTTGTATCTTAGGTTTTCTGGTGCCATGAGAAAATACGATGACCCAAAGCAACTTTTGAAGGAAATGGTTTATTTGGCTTACTGTCTATAGCCTATCACTGGCGGGAAGTCAAGTCTGGAACTTGGAGGCAGAAACTGAGGCAAAGACCATGAAGAAATGCCACTTACTGCCTGACGCCTCCTGGCTTTTTCAGTTTGTTTTCTTTCTTTCTTTTTTTTAATTGTTAAAAGAAAAATTTACACTTACTTCCCTTGTCCCAGGTCCTCCGGCTCCTCCACTACCCCACTGCCCTCCCCCTGCTTCCCTGCCCTGTGGAAAGCCCAAGGCCCTCCCCCCTCCATCTCGGTCTAAGAAGGTGTGCATCCATATAGAATAGGTTCCCAAAAGGCCAATACATGCAGAAGAGATAGGTCCCTGTGCCATTATCATTGGCTTCTCAGTCAGTCCCCATTGGCAGCCATTTAAACACCCAGGACTACCTGTCTAGGGGTGGCAGCACACAGAGGAAGCTAGTCCATTCTATATCAATCACTTCTCACTTCAATAACTAACCAAGAAAATGTCCCACAGGCCAATGTCATGGAGGCATCTTCTCACTTGAGGTTTCCTCCTCTCTAGCTTGTATCAAATGGACAAAGACCCGAACGGGTCATAAGATGGTTTTGTGCTAACTGTAATAAAAATCTTTGCAAAGATACTGACATATTTAGAGCCCTCTGGGGCATGAGCATTCACTGTTGTCTGTTATAAGCATATTTGAAAACCATAAAATCCTGTAGATGATCTACCAGACCTCGTTTGTAGTCGTGTATATAAGAGCAGTGTCAGGAGTGTGAGTGTCCTTTGCTGTGCACAGTTAAATTACCAAGCTGAGTTAGTGAAAGTTCAGAAGACAGTGACTCCTGATTCATTTTGTCCATTTCTTTGCTCTCCTCCTACCCAAGTGGAAGCCTTAATCGTCTCCTACTTTGACTTTTAAGTGGCTGTAAGTCTCATAGTTTACAGTACAGTCCTGTGTTGTTGCTGGGGCAAGTCCTTCAGAAACACAGATTAGGCATTGCTGGATTTTAAAATACAAAGCAAAACACTTCAAGTCAGGTTTTTTCTCAGAAGAGTATCTAAGATCCTTAATCATGAGTCAAGCTGCCCCCTTCCTGTCTTCCCTGACTCCCTTTACCACCCTTAGCATATTATACCAACACACAAATACATCTTATACTCATGTTCATTTGATTTGATATTTGATATAAATGGAACTAAGTAATACATGTCTTTGGATCTTGGTGGTCCTCTTCATATCTTTGATTCTAAAATATGCCTGTTACATATAGCATATAATTGAATCAAAGTTTAACCCCTCTATCAATCTCTGCCTTTTATTTAGTGTTTAGTACATTTACTGATATAATGTCAGATCAAGTAAAATTTACATCTGCCATTTTGCTACTTATTTATATATGTAAAATTTTTGTGGTTTTATTAATCCATTGAGACATATTCTACTGAATGAATATTTCCAAATATGTAATCTTTTAAATTAATTTTCTTACTGTATATGAGTGTTTGTGTGCATGTGTGTCTGTGCAGAACATGTGTGTTTGTTTCACACGGAGGCCAGGAGAGGGCATCAGATTCTCTAGAACTGGATGATTGGTTTTGAGCCACATTTAGGTGCTGGGAATCGAACCTAGGTCCTCTGGAAGAGTAGCTAGTGCCCTTGACCTCTGAGCCATAGCTTCAGCCCCTTAAATGCAAAATGTTAACTGCTTATTATTTCTCTTATTATATTTTAGTTATTTTCATAGTGACCATACTGAGGACTACAGTTCTCATTTTAAAATAAAACAAAGCAGTTCTTGATATCATGCTACTTAATATCAATTGTAGAGTCCTCAAAATTATACCAGTACAACTATTTAATCTTTTTACCCCATTGTGCTGTTATATCATAAACATTTTACCTTTATAAATTGATACAATTATTATTGCTTTATGGTGTTGCATTATGAGTCAGATAGAAAAAAAGCATTAAAAATAGAAATGAATTTATATCATATTTTCAATTTCTCTTTGTATCTGGCAACCTCTGTCAGCACTCCCAATTTCTTCATGTGGACCACAGTTAATGTCTAACCCTTTAACTTGATCCTGACAGACTACGGATACTGTAGTTTAGGATATAGCTACTGGTAACTATTTCTCTGTCATCTCTTTTATATTTGAAAATATAGTTGAGCTAGCTATAAAATTTTGAGTTGGTTCTGTTGTAATGTTCAACAGCTTCAATGTCATCTCACGCCCTCTGGTCCCTAGTGTATACAATGATAACACATATTTTACTATTAGGATCCGCCATGTGTAGTGAATTGTGTCCTCCTTGTTGTGTTCAAGATTCCCTGTGTTAGCGTTTTACACTGTAACCATGACACGTATGAACAGTGAGGCTTTTGTGATTGTCTCCTTTCGCTTCATTATAGACTTCTCAGACATGCAGGGCAAGAATGGCCATCACTTAGAGAAAACTGCAGCCATTGTCTCTTCAAGTATTATTCTGCTGCCTTTTCTCTCTGCCTGTTCTCTTTCAAACTCCTGGTGTGT
>JAQHUG010000162.1:640105-650683 GCA_028555095.1 Dicrostonyx torquatus
GTTTCAGGCACCCTAGGTGAGAGCCCCAGCACTGCCATTCCTTATCTATTTGTTTTATTCCAAGTCAATTATATTCATATTTTTATTTATTTGTCTTACTTTTATTATTTATTTATCTCTTCATTTATTTATTTCAGTCAGGGTCTCTCTCTATAACACTAGAAATCACTACCTAGATCAGGCTAGCTTCCTACTCTCAGATATATGCCTGCCTCTGCTATGATTAACTGTGTGCACTGTGACAACTGGATTCCATTTACTTCCTTCCTTCAGCTTTTGCAGGCAGAGTCTTTCTATATATTCCTGTCTGTCCTGGAGACTGGTCTGGCCTGAAACTCACAGATATCTGAAACTGGGACTACCTAGAAGCTATCAGATAACCTTCCTGGAGTTAAAGAAATAAAAGGCCGCAGATTGTAGTGATGCACACCTTTAATCCAGCCCTGGAGTCGGGAGGACAGGAGAGCTCTAAGTGCATAGTCTGCCGGGCCTACAGAAGGAGTTCTAGGAAAATTAATTACATTTATGTTTATCTTTATTTAATCTTGCTTTTGCCATTTATTATCTATCTTTCTCTGTCTGTCTGTCTGTCTGTCTGTCTATCAAGGTTACACAGAACCACAAAGAGATAAAGCCAAGCACAGCAGCAACAATTTTCCATCTCCCAGATGGCCATGAGTTGGGAGAAACTGGGTCCTCACATACTGCTAAAGAAATGTAAAATGTAACAACCTTTCAATTTTGTGATATATATATCAAGAGCCATAAAATGTCTAGCCTATTCAAATTAAGCCCTAGCAATTTATCTGAAGGAAATATTTGATATTTTCTATGGGATTAGAATTTATCATCATGGTCCTTATATAGAATGAAAAAAAAAACAAATTATATAACTGTCATAGGATATGGACAACACAAATTAATTTAGGCTTACACAAATATTTAAGACCTATAAAGTAATGTTAAAAATACTGATTGCTGGTCTATTAAAAAAGAAGAAGAAAAACATTATAGATCATATTAAGCAGATTTAATTTCCAAACAGGGATCCTGAGATGGCCCAGTGGTTACGGGTTTGTGTTGCTCCTGCAGAGGACCGGGGTTGTATTCCCAACACTTATATCAGGCAGTTCACAACTGCCTGTATCACCAGTTCTGGGGTACCTGATGCTGCTCCAAGCCCACTCCACTTATGTCTCCTCTCCCACCCTGACAGAGGGATGTATTGTCTCGGCCAAGACAGAGCAGTTACTGTGGTGTCCGTACCTGGCATGGCTCATCATGTGCCCATGTGCATGCTAGACAAACATTCTACTATTGAGATACACCTTCAGCCTAGAAATTTTAGTTTGGTTGGGTTACATGGACACAAAAAACAGTAAATTAGAAATAAAATTTCTTTTGTTAACCTGTATACCACGTGTATGTAGTACCCATGGAGGCCAGAAGAGGGCAGTATATTTCATGGGTTTAGAGTTGGAGATGGTTATGATCAGCCAAGTAGGTTCTAGAACTGAACCTGGGTCCCCTGCAAGAGCAACCAGTGTTGTTATCTGTTGAACTGTCTCTCCGGCTCCGGATATGTCTTTTTTATCCCCTTCCAACCCTTTGATTCTTTTTTCATGAGGATCTGAGGACAAGTGAAAGTCAGCATCACTTTTTCCTTCCCATATTCCAAGGTCTTCAACACAGGTTTACTCTACGCCTGGGATTGATTGGGATCTGCTTGTCATCAGAAGGTCACACAGTTGTTTATGCAAACAGCTTTCCAGTATGAGATGAGAACAGACCTTCTGTGGCATGTGGACAAAGCTGAGATGAGAGGATAGAACTGTGGGCCTTGGTCACAAGTGATGGAGGGGAAGGAGCAGAAGTCAAAGCAGGGTCCAGCTGAACCTGGGGTCCAGTAAATGCTTCCCCTGCCCATGGGACCCCATTTCTGGTTTCTTAAGAACAGTGGCTCTCCTGTCAATTTCCCACAGAGTTTAAAACAATAAACTGTACAGTCATTTGGTAGCTGTTGTAAGGACAGTGGATAGTTGAAGTGAGGAACAACCTGGAGAAACATGTGTGTGACACACATATCCGTACATGTGTGTATGTCTATGTACATACTTGCAAATGAGCTAAGAGCTGATACTTTCCTATTGAGCTCAGTACTTTGTAGTTTTCGGTCCTCCAGCAAGTGCCATCTTCCTTCTGTGTCCAGGTATAGAACGGGACTTCAGCTTTCCTGTGTACTTACTCAAATGCTTTATCTTAGACACAACTTAAAAACTTGAGTGCTTAGGTATGTCTGGAATTCTATTCTATAAAAGGATTACTTTGTCTAAAAGAATATGTTTGTATTTCACTGTGAAGTATGTGTATGGTAGATACATACTTAAGAATGTGTTTCAAACTGATTTTATTTCTCCAGCACATATTATGTTAGCAAATATTTCTTGCTAGTTTTACTGAAAAAAATGCAAGCAAACCCCAAGACTCTTTTAAGTTGGATGATACCAAACTAAAACTTGAAACTGCTTAAAAAACATGGAAGTTGCCCTCACCTTGATTTTATTAGACTTATTTTAGAAATATGTTTCCCTTCACTTGTCTAAACAAGAAAAAATGTTGAAAACACCAAAAAAAAGTTTTTATAGTTCTTGCCTAAACCAAGCCTTAAATTAGTCACTGCCAGAACTAAAATTGAGTATTTCTTATAACTATGAATACAGTTGTTGATTTTAAAGAGACCTCCCCACATACCTGACCCTTTGAATACAGTTGTTGATTTTAAAGAGACCTCCCCAAGCCTCACTAGTCTCTCCCAAAGGTAAAGTGGATAATCAAGCTAAAACAGTTATTAGTGCAGCATCCAAAAGGCAAGTGTGCATCCAAGCTTCATCCAGCGGATACTGAAAGAGTTGGGCAAAGCTTCCAATGAACTCGATCTGCACAATGATGGGCTTTCATTCCTACCTAGTTAATTAAGAGGCACACAGTAAGACACCATGGATCTGATCTTTCATCTTGCAAGAAGAAGAAAAATTGTATCCATCAATCAAAACAAAATGCAAAGCAAGCTTTGTTCAGAGACTCTCTACAGTGATGAGTCATAAAGTCTTCATTTTGTGTTCTCCAAACAAGGTTGATTTTGTGTCTCCTGACTTTGGCGTATGTAGAGTCCACATTCTATTTCATGCCATCTGTCCTTTCCATTTTAACCTCAAAGCCATGCAACTGGTCCCCAGCTGATGAGGAATATGCTACTAGTGGTCCACACTGAAGGAGCCATGGCAACCTCAGATTGCCAGGGTTGGAAAGAAACTGGAAGGCCATCTGACCCAGCCTCTTATTTTGCAAATAAGAACACTGAGGTCCAGGATGTGAAAAGACACCACCCCGCCTCTCTGGCACCCCAACACACAGTTATATAAACATTTTCTTTACACTCAACCTCCTGATGCATAGATGGATGTGTCTTCCCATTAAGTTTCTCGTTTGACGGCATGAGTAGAACTGTCTGGTAAAAAGCACCATCCCACTTGTAGGTGCTTCTCTCAGTGTTTTGCTAATGTGCAAGAAACCAGTTGTGTAAATGTTTAATTACAGCAATGAGTGTGCAATAACACCCATAATATCTTTTTGCAGTGAGTGGCAGGTATTTATTGGATGCTGTGCACCGCCCTTTGCTAATATAAAATCAAATAATAGGTGACCCTTAATATTGAAGGAAAAAGATAACCCAGATTTTTTGTTGTAGAGATAACTTGGGGGTTTGTTGTTGTTTTGCTTTCGTAATTAATATATAATTGTTTTGTATGATGTTTCTTAGAAACATATTGCAAACAAACATTTTTAAAATTATTTATTTATTATGTATACAGTGATATGTCTGCAGGCCAGAAGAGGGCTCCAGATCTCATGATGGATGGTTGTGAGTCACCAGTTGGTTGCTGGGAATTAAACTCAGGACCTCTGAAAGAGCAGTCAGTGCTCTTAACCTCTAAGCTATCTCTCCAGCCTGCAAATGAACTTTTAACAACTCTAATGCTTGGTTATTTCTATTCAGTTCAGTATGATCATTTAGTAGCCTATGAATGATATGCAAAGCAAATTTATATAATGATATTTAAAAATATATTTATTTTGGTATAAAAATTTAACTTCCATCTCAAGTCAATTTACAAGTGAAAGTATTAAAAATCAAAATTCCAGTTTGTTATAAAATTTGATCCCTCAGCGCCTGGTAACTGCTGATGTAGCCAGGCCTCTGAGGAGGATCACCCAGATGAAGCCGGCCTTCCTTTGGCCTCAGCCCTGGAATCATCATTGAGAAACCAGCCTGACTCCATTTTAAGATTAGAAACTGTTTTGAGACCCTAGCTAAGTTCGGTTTCTGTTTACTGTAAAACTCAATTTTCTGTTTCTTAGAGTTGGGCTGCACCCGGTCTGTAACTGTGGAATGTTCTGTAACAAATGTTTCAGAAAGATTTCCTTAACTGTTTGGTCTCGCTTCTATAATCACGCTTGCTTGTAAAATCCTCCACCTTGTGGTTTTGCCCTATTAAAGAAGTTTGAAAAACTGGCTCAGGGCTGCTCCCTTGAACCGCATCTAAGGGGGAGAAAGCTGCCAGACTGACTGAGCTGTGCACAGAAGAAAGCTTGCGTCAATTCACCCATAACTTGTGGTCCTTGCTCTTTAGTCCCATTCTGTGGGATTACCACCATCAGAGGGACACATGGCAGTGTGCACTAGGACCATAAGATCTCAAGGCCACTAACAACTTTTGTCTTGAAGTTCTGAGACTCTAAAGCTCACATGAAAAGATAAAAATAAACCTAAAGTGGACGATGAGGCCTCAGGGAGGAAAAGGTGTTAAGGGGGAGAAAGGGAAATTAATAAAGCCTTCTACAGCCTGCAGTTGATGACCAACCTGGAGGAAAGAAGCCCCACTAGGCAGGTATAGTAGTGGATGCCACGGCCAAGTGCAGTGTGGAAGGCCTAGCTTGACTTCATTTCCCAGCCACAATTCAGCACGTTCTTCTTCCCAGCACAACTGTCCCAGATGCTAGAGTTTTACACCACCAAGCTGAAAACAACAGAGGGAGGCTTGGGCAACTTCAGCAGTTATTAATGTGTGTGAGTGAAGTCTGTAGTTCTGCAATCGGCAGTCTGGCAGTCCAGTCTGAAGAGAGAGGACCCCAGACACATGCCATCGCCCTTTCAGACTACCCTTCCCACAGTTTAGTGTTAAGGCCTCAGACAACAGAAATGAGGGGTGGAAATTTGGTTTGTGTTTAATGCCATTGCGTTATAATTTCAGTCTTAGCCAGGCAGTGGTGGTGCATGCCTTTAATTCCAGCACTCGGAAGGCAGAAGCAGGCAGATCTTGAGTTCAAGACCAGCCTGGTCTATTAGAGCTAGTTCCAGGACAGCTAGGACTGTTACACAGAGAAATCCTGTCTCAAAAAACCAAAATTAGATAGATAGATAGATAGATAGATAGATAGATAAAATTACAGTCTTGTGATTGTCCTCTGTTTAGGTCAAGAAAACAGAGGCCAGAGGAAGCAGAATGCAATACGCTTCAGTGTAGATTCTGAAGGGAAGGCAGACCTGTTCTGCTGGATCTGAGTATAGGACAGGAGTTTTCCTTTCTGGAATATTCTTGAAAGGAAAGAAATAGAGAAGGATAAAGGCTGAGGCCCTAATACTACACTGGTTGCCATCATCAGACTTCTAAGGAGCTTTGAGATCTGAATGTAACCAGGCCCTTGGCTTTACTCACCAAATGTTCCCAAGAAATTATAATTCTGGGAGTAGAGATTGAATTTGGTGACCACGACAAGGACATCTGCTCATGAAAATGCCTTTTCATACATTTTCTCTTTAAAGTTGATGATCATTTCATCTCCCATATATTTTTAGGTCTAGAACATATTTTTGCTGTGTCTTTTTTACTGAAAACTTTAATGGCCGAAGTTGCTGTTGACTGCATCTCTGTGTGATGTACGTTTCCCTTTCATCTGGAATTCTGTCCGGGTGCGTACGGAGAAAATGGTGACTACATAGTACAGCACCATGCAGCAGACAGGTGTCAAGTGACCACAGGGTGAGGACATGTGCACTAGTGTCTGTGAGAGAAGACAGCAGACCCCCAAAGGACAGAGAACGGTGGGAGAGCCTGGAAGCTTGCAGTTGGGAGGCATGGCAGAGTTGGCTGTCGAGTGTGATGAGTCTGTGTACCTGAATTGAAGGGGAAGTTGGTGTGGGCTGAGGATCCCTAACCTAGAAACCTCAAGTCCCAAATGCACCCAAATCTGAAATACGGGGGCACTGATTTTCTATTTGTATTATGTCAATAATACAAATGGAAAAGGCCACATCGTAAACCGTCGGCTTCTTGTGAAGATTATTAGAAGCATTGTATAAGACTACCTGTACATTTAAAAAAGTATACATATCTTTATGTATGTATTAAGGTGCATACATAAATGTTTCATACGAAACATAAATGAATTGTGTGGTTAAGTTAGGGTTTCAACCTGAGATACTCATTTTGTACATGAAAATATTCCAAAATTATAAAACATTAAAAGTCTTTCTTTTTTTTTTTTTTGGTTTTTTGAGACAGGGTTTCTCTGTGGCTTTGGAGCCTGTCCTGGAACTAGCTCTTGTAGACCAGGCTGGTCTCGAACTCACAAAGATCCGCCTGCCTCTGCCTCCTGAGTGCTGGGATTAAAGGCGTGCGCCACCACCGCCCGGCTTTTTTTTTTTTTTTTTTTTGGTAAAGTCTTTCTTTTTTGAAATACTTTGGGTGGTGGATACCTCAAGAGTGGAGGGGTCTGAAGGGTAGAGATGCGAGGGGATAGAAGTCACCGGTGTGGGCGAGAGGCCGTGAGCGAAGGGGAGGCAGACCGTGTACTTAGGGCTATTTAACTATCCGCTAGAATGGGAAGCATCAGACCTGTTCTAAAGCACTTTTTCCTTTAGCAGTCATTAACGCTACGTGTCAGAGTGCTCCAGTATTCTGTGATAGCGGGGTTGCGGGGAGACACACGGACATTATTGTCGACACGGACATTATTACCTCCCTCCATCACAAAGACGTCTGGCATCTTTTCCATGATCCCTACATGTAGGGGTCTTTCTTAGGATTTTTACACTAAAACTTTTGACTGTTTGATAACAGCTTTAGGGCAGTTGAAGGGATAGGAAACACAAAGAGAACTGGTAACCAAACCCCTGAGGAAGCGGGGAGAATATGCGGGCAGGAGAGTTGACCGAGTGAAACCGACAGAACATGGTCCGAGGCAGCGATTAGAGCACAGCGAGCCGCTGGTTATGCCGAGAAGGCGGCTAGCCTGGCTGGATGTGAGATTAACGTTTAACAGAAAATGTTTAAGCAACAATGACGAATGTTGAGACCACACTACCCCAAGCTAACCGAACACTTCAGGGCCTGTGCCTTTTGAAGTCTTAGTCTTTCCAAGCGATGGAAAACACGCACACAGGAACCAGGCTGCAATTAATCCGTGAGAGCCATAGTTTATTCTTCCGGATTTTGTTTGTTTGTTTTGCTTAGTTTCTGTTGGGTGGGGGTGCTCCTTTTCTTTGTAAAGGTCTTTCTAAGTCCCGTGACCTACAACCATATTTACGACTTTCTGGAAGGATATCGAAGTTTTCACTGGGGAAAAAGCCATTTTCAATCTAGTCAAAAAAACCTGCTCACAACAACACTCCCTCACGAGCATGGACATTAAGAGGTATTGAAGGACGCGGGCATGAGATCAGCTTGTTAATGCTTCCCGTCGTCAGAGGGAAATCAAGCCTTGAAATCAGAGCCACTCCTGGATCTGTTCACACNTTTTTTTAATACTCTTGAAAAATATTTCAGCCTAATTTCTTAGGGATGTTTATGATAATTATTAACTAAAGTCAGAGACTGCAAGAACATGGAAAGACAATTTTTGTCATAGATTAAATGTGTTCCCTTAAGAGAGATTTTTTTAAGTTATTTGATGGCAAAGAATATAAAATTAATAGGAAGCTCATGTACAAAATTTGATATTTTGTATAACAGTGGTCTTAATCCTGTAATGTCAAAACCACAGGGGTATGGGTGTGGTTGTAGGTGGGTACGTGTGCACATGAGTGTAGGCGGTACATGTGCACATGAGTGTAGGCGGTACGTGTGCACATGAGTGTAGGTGCTCACAGAGGCCAAAATGGGTACTGGATCCTCTGGAGCTGGAATGACAGCCCCGGGAGTCTTACAACATGGCCACGTGTATCTCAGTATGCTAGATACTGACAAAAACTAGCCATGGGGCCCATGCTTGAACTTAAATCATCAGGCTTGGTGGCAAGTTCCTTTACCTGCTGAGCCGTCTCTCCTACCCTCAGGGTATTTACACATGGCACCTTGTAAGCAGGTTTTTCCACAGCATGCCAAAATCATTTCGCTGGAGGTCTTTGAACATAAACACAGCTCTGCATAATGTCACGGCACCGTACATCATTCTGGTGCTTTGTTTTACACGGCTTCACGTGTAGATGTGGCTATTGGGTTCCTTCTTCTAGACTGAACCAAGGTTTTCTTCTTTGGAATCTCTCAAAACTCCGTTCTTTCCTTTATCATCTTCTCCCTCGCTCCATTCCTCCTTCCTTTTCCCTCTTCCTTTTTCTTCCCCTCCCTTCTTTCCTCCTTCCCTTCCATTCATCTTTCCCTCCCTTCCCTTTCTCCCTTTCTTCTTTACCTCCCTCTCTCATTCCTTCCTTTTCTCCCTCTATCATCCATCCCTCCTTCCTCGCTGTTTCTCTTTTCCCTTCCTCCTTTCTTCTTTTTGTTTTCTTTCCTTTTTTGGTATTGGAGATCCAATTTTGTTCATTCTAGACACAGACTGTACTATTGATCTCGTTTTCTCTCTGTGCAACGCTTTGATTCCCTAACCATTTCTCTATATCTCTGTGACCCCCCCCCAACTCCCTTTCCTTCCTGATGCTGGTGGAATGCCTCTGCTCTTCTCTGTAATGGTCCTCAGCAGTCCCAGCCTTGGCCACTACACGACATCATCATCATCGCCTGCAGCAGCAGCAACATGCAACATCATTTCTTGTATCCATTTGTAAAATTTCTCTAGAGACACCTGCAAAGTATCACTATCTATCATTAAATATTCTGTCTGTCCTTCTGAGGATTTTAATTGCTTCTGCCTTGACCTAAGACTAAGTGGAAGTTTTCAGTGTATCTTTTGTGATGAGAGATTATGTATTAAGTTTTGTTTCGCTGGAACCCTCTCCTCATGCTGGTGCCTACAACTTGGGGGAGAACGTGTGATAATGGCTGTAAAGTCTTTCCTTTCTGACATACATTTGTGTCTGTCATTCTGCATGCTAAGATGAGATACCATTTATCTGAATATCACTACCCTTCCCACTCTCACTGCCCCCTCTTAAATTATAGTCTGCTAAAAACCAGCCTGCATCCAGACCTCTTGTTCATCTTTTATGGATCATGGGACAGTTATCTGATTTGTCTCTACATAACTACGACTTTTGTAATTTATATTCTGTCTTCCTGTTGAAAGAACCCTGAATCATGGTGTCTCACCCAAGGTCTATTAAGTTTATCAGGCTCTTCGTATTAATTTGGGCTAGCTATTCAAAATCGCATTTCCACTCCTGCCTACAATCTGTAAAGATACTGGCACTTTGAAAGGCTGTTGTGAACACTAAGTTTGATGAAGCAAGTAAATATTCTACAGACAGCTCCCAACATCGTGATGCACCTTAAAGAGTTTTTGCCTTTCAGATGTGCAAAAGTGAGTTCCCACTCAGCGGAACCTGTAGTTAGGATTTTGAGTGTGGGCCTTTCTCCATCCAGGATTACACAGCCTGCTCCTATCCAGCCAGGTTGGGCAGCTGCAGTGACCCCCACAGTTAGGCAGCTGAGCAGTATAGGAGTGGGTACGATCAAGGCAGTTTTGATTTGTGCTAGTTTCAATGTACAAGGGATTTGGGGGCTTGTAGAAAGTACATAACACATGTGTTGAAAATTTTAAATGAGCTTTTTGTTTCCTTCTGAGGACAACCCATGGTCCCTCAAAGATCATATAAAATGTCTTAGTTTTCTTGTTTATCTCCTCTTCATTTCCCTTTTTATTTTTCTTGTCCCTGATACCTTAGCTCTTTGTTCATTCAGTATGGATTTATTGAGCTCTGGCATTTTGCCAGGTTCTGTTTAGGTCATGGAGATCATGTGGTGACCCATGAGTCTTCTGTCTTTGTGCAACCATGTTCCAGAAAGACTGCCTTACCCTTGTTTTAGTCTGTCACTCATCAGAGGTCACTGGCGTGAGGACCCTGTACATGTTCTGACCCATTCTTCAAGGCTTTCCTCCTTCTCTCCCTCCTCCTCTTCCTCCTCTTCTTTTTGGTTTTTCAATACAGGGCTTCTCTGTGTAGTCCTGGCTATCCTGGCACTCAGTCTGTAGACCAGGTTGGCCACCAACTCAAAGATCCTCTTGCCTGCAGAGTGCTGATATTAAAGGCATGAGCCACAACTCCCAGCCCCAAACTGCATTTTC
>JAQHUG010000162.1:651693-662672 GCA_028555095.1 Dicrostonyx torquatus
GAAGGACGCGGGCATGAGATCAGCTTGTTAATGCTTCCCGTCGTCAGAGGGAAATCAAGCCTTGAAATCAGAGCCACTCCTGGATCTGTTCACACAGGAAAGTGAACGTGTTCTTTGACCTCAAAGCAAATTTCCCACCTTCTGCCCCGCTAGGCCTCCCTGCACCCTCTCAAAACAGAAGATGAGAGAAGTGATTAGAACTGTTCTTACAGTGGGGCGTCCAGCTGGAGCGGAGCCGATCTTCAGCAGATAGCTCACGTTTCCCCGTCCGTGTTCGGGGATAAGGTCATCGGAGTGGGCAAGCCTTGGCTTCGCATTTGTGTGTGGATGAGTCTCGTTTTGGAATAAACTCCCCATCACAGGACAGAACCCCAAGAGAGGCCCGTTGCTCTGGAAACTGCTTGACCTTTCCCACCCTGCCCAGGTAAAACTTCACCCCAGTCAAGGAGGAGACTGCTTTCTCTCTCCTAACTTCAGGGACGTGGTTACCTGGCTTTCAGGGACTTCCTTCTAACCCGACCAAACAGCACCAGAATCTTAAATGTTCTGAGTAGAGAGCTGTAACTTCACAGACAACAGTTTGAGCGTCCACTCTCCGTACCAAAGGTGTAAAAACGGCACTGGCTTCCCGTGTCCTTGTGTAGAGAACTACGCACGCAGTAGATGATGGGCTTTGTGTAAGCGGTGTCTTGGCCGGGAAGCAGAACCAACGGATGTGCACATATAGAGAAACGCTTATTCTAGGGGATTAGCTCTCAAGATTGTGGAAACGATCTAATCTAAAACAATGAGGATGAACCAGCAGGCTGAGGAGGTGAGAGAACCAGTTTTTCGGTGTTTAGGGCAGCCTGGCTCTTGCCTGGCTATATTGGTCTTTTGTTATATTGAGGCCTCAGGTAATGGGCGAGACCCTTCTCCCCACCCCCACCCCTGCCGCAATAGGGAAGCCATTCTGCATTATGCCAGCCAACTGACTGAACTGTTGGTATCTGCCCTCTAAAAATACCCGCATAGAAACATACAGAACAATGTTTGACCACAAATCTGGACTTAATCAATACATAAAATTAATTGTGGCATGGACGGTATTGTCCAGAGTACCTCGCACATGGATAAATGCAACCCAACTGGATACATCGCAAAGAGAAACTGATGTCTGTTCCTCCCACTTAACAAGGTGCTAACTTTATTTTAAACAAAGATAGTTGGATGTAATTTGTCCCTCTGAAAATCTACATAGAGGGTATTTCAGACAGATTTTAATCTGATTCATTAGGTTTGGAAAGCTCCCACGGACTGTCATTTAAAAGCAGGAGCTTGAGAGATGGCACCAGCTGTTCTAGAGGTCACGGGTGTGATTTCCCACACTCACGTGGTGGCTCACAGTCATTGCAACTCCAGTGGCAGGGATTTGAAGCCATCTCTTCTGGCCACCGTGGGCACTGCACACACATGCAGGCAAAACACCCAAAGACATACAATTTTTAAAATTTAAGTTTGCATAAAAAGACCAGTGAGCAAAGACTTACCCATTAAAAAGAATGATTTCAGAAAGCCTTTTTCTGCTTTCTCCCACTGCCTGCCACTAAAACATGCAATTTTCTTCTTTTATTTCTACACCTGTGATTCAGGCGGAAAAGTCAATGTAGCCTAATTGGTAACTTAGAATAGGGGCAATCTTCATTCAGAATAATTTCCTGTTAATTGTCAGTAAAACTAAAAGGCTTCCGGATTGCCCCCTCCCGCCTTTGAATTACCCTAAATAAAAAATCAAAGACAATTATTTCATATAATAGTAAAAATGCTCTTTTTTCTTTGCTAACAAGACTCCAGGATGGTCTCTTTCATACAAATCTTGCAAGTTTGTTCATTGCCTTTACTGTATTGGTTTAGCATTTTAAAAAGGCATCCCATATTAACTAGTAAAACAAAATATTTATTATATATACTTACATTTATATAATAAAATATCTAAATATATTAGGTTTAGTTTTTTTGTGTTTTTTTTTTTTTTAGAAAAACTTAGTTCATTCAAATATTTCCCCCATTGAAGGCTTATAAGCCCAGGCACTAAAATTGTATCTTTTCAATATGATAGAGGAGAAATGGGCATATTGTCAATTTGATGTCAGAATAAACCCCTACAGTTATAATGGTACACAGGAGCTTGCTTTATTCTCTTGGAGCAAAGGTTAAAAATAAAAGTAAAAAAGAAGGAACCCTATTATTGTGGCGCCACCTTTGGGAACACTTGGGGGTAAATTGCCCAGAAAACACGCTGCTTGGTGAACACCCACAAATGGCTCCCCATAGCTTTTTGAATCCACACTGCAGTTACAACCCAGATGCTGCTGAATGGCTCTTAATGATGGGCTGCTTCTCTTCGCCATCCTCTGCTCCTTTCATCGCTGATTTATATCAATTGCCCTCCAAAACACTGTGGTCTGTGGGCAGTGGGTAAAACGGTAATGGAGTCACATGCTGGCTGCTTAATAGTACAATGGCTTGAAAGTTGAAGGCCTCTAATGGCTTCAGGTCTTGTTCAGAAGTTTATGGACAATGCCAGACATTTGGCGACTGAATCTGAGCTTGCATGCTGCCAACATCATGCCACATTTGTCAAGCCTCGTTGTGGGGCAGAAGCTACTGGAAACCTCCCGTTCATCTCAGCCAATCATAGAAATTCAGCCCAGAAGAACGGGAACTGTATTTTCTAAAGGAGCAGATAACCTCACCACTTGGCTGCCTGCTTTTATTTTTAGTGTGTTTACCAGAGACAAACTGTCTTGCAGAATTGGTAACCTTTCTTAGCTGACAGCCTGTATCTTCATGAGCTGCTTTGTTAGGTGAGAGGCTGTGGTTTGAGGTCTGGTTGGGCATTGTTGTTTGGGACTTTTCTTGTGGGTTGCATTGTGATTGACTATGCTGTGGGATGAGAAGCTTCTAGCAAGAAAAGTAACACTGGAACTACTTCCTTGCTCTCATACTTGAATTTTGTCTGACTAATTCACATGACTCCTGCCACAAGCATCCATCAGACACCTCAGTCCAGCCCAGACCTCATATGGTACAGCATGATAGATTCCAAAATGGCCACACAGAGAATGTCTTTTACTTTGTCTTTTTTTTCTTTCATTTCTGTATGTTTCAAGGCTGCCTGTGATTTCTCTGCCTTCTCTTTTTCCAAAGGGCTTGTGGCACTAGGTCCTGTGTCTCCCATAAGATGTTTTACAGATGAAAGGAAGCTGCCTGTGACACCAGAAGGACCCACGGCTTCAACTGGCCTCTTGTTCGTTCTCTCTGCTTTTTATGCTCCATAGTCAGGCCTTCAAAGGCTTTTCTCACTGAAAGGGAAGCACGAACACGCTCTCCTTGTGGCTGGTACATTTCCTACCTCTTTTTCTTCATGATTTAATGAAAGCAATTGAATCCAAGCCCTGCAAGACCAACCTAAGAGAGAGCTATGTGGCAGATCTGAAGTGAACCACGCAAAGTTTTCCTTTCCTTTTTTAGTTTTTTTTTTTATTATATGTGCATGAGTGTTTGCATGCATGTATGTGTGTGTATCACATGCCTAGAGTGATACAGAGGCCAGAAAAGGGTGTCAGATTCCCTGGAATGAGATTACAGGCAACTGTGAACCATCATTTTGGGAGCTGGGAACCCAACCTACACCTACAAGAGTAGCCAGTGCTCTTAGCTGCAGAGCTACCTTTCCAGTCCTTCCCTTTACTTCCTATTGCTTCCTAACTGTGTGGGCAGGGTGGCGGCTGTTGGAAGGGGAAGAGAATTGTTGTTTTTCCTTAGTGTTCATGTAGGGTTGGTGCTCGGAACACCTATGTGTACAAAGTCTGCAGATGTTCAACTCTCTTACACAAAACAGCATGGTGTCTGCTTAGTTTAGTCATAATGCCTATTCTTTCTCTGATTCACATCATCTGTGAGCTTTTCATAGTATGAAAATATGAGAATGCCATATATGTAACTGTTATGTGATATTATTCAGAGAGACAGATGATAAGACAAACTACATATTGCGAGTATTTCCTTGAACAGTTTCGATCTGTGTTTGGATGACTCCATGGCTATAGAACCAGCAGATACAGAGAACTGACTGTGTGAAGTGAGCCTGTTTCTTCTGGTGAGCTCAAGGTACATTTGAAGATGTAACTGACTCAGGATGAGGCCCAGTGTGTTAGAATGAACACAGGCCAGTTCTGAGGACACCTGTTGCCAGAGTGTCCTTCGGGAGAGGTCACAGAAGGCAAGGACCTCAGATGAGGCTTGCGTTCAGGCTTGAAGGAGGCTAAGTCTGCAGATGGGGGCACCAGGGGTATCCCCATCACAGCACAGATGTGTACAATGGTGCATAGGAACAAAACTAATGCATCTGCTCACCCACATGATACAAGAGAGAGGGTTGGAAACAATCCTGAGACTCAGCATGAGGACCTGTATTATAAAGATATTAAATGCCCAGATTCAGACTTTCTCCATTAGATCAGAAGACACTGGGTGTTAGGTCAGCAGATTCATAGGTGCGATCAATTGGAGATTTGATGACCACGGACAGGGGAGTACTGAATTAGCGTGATTTATAAAAATGGGAGAGTTGAAATAAAGAATGAACAACCAGGTAACACAAAGGGATCATCGAAATGACTTGGAGGGGAAAGAGACACTGTGGCCATATGACATCATTCATGCTCGGACATTCCCAAGGCAAACCCTGATCTGATAAGGAGGCTGAGAGCAAGCACAGAATGAGACATCCTCAGGCCACCTGCACATGCGAGCACACTGACAACATGTACAGGTTTGAGATTAGGGTGAGCATGGCATGACCAATAGAGAGAATGAAAGTCAGTAAGGACACGCAGCTTGCGCCATTTTAAACTGCGAGATGACTGTGGATGCCATAGCCCTCCAGAGAGTAACACAAAACTTGTCTGTCTGTAGTCTTGTCTTCATTCTTACTTCTCTGTTAACCCCAGACTGGAATATGTACTTTCTTTTGACAGAAGCCAAGAAAGAAACAACAGGTACATCCCAGTATTTCTAGTGTGCTGCTCGGTGAATCTTTGGTTTGCAAACTAGGGCCTGGCTGGGCCATCAGGAACTCATGGTCCCTTTGGAGGTTTGGCTTGTCAAGGAAAGCCTTGCCTGTTCCCCATGTAAATGGAGATGGCTTGTTTCCTAAATTGGTTAGGACAGCCCTGGCTTTCAAAACAGCAGAGCTAAGCATGGGCTGTTGAGCTGTTAGCAGTGGGGATTTGCTGGAGGAGGAAGTGTGAAGTAGAAAGGCGAAAGTGTGGGGGCCAAGTTATTATCTGTGATGAAGCTGTAGATCAGGGAAGATGTGTCCTGTCTTACCACTTGCCTTGAGACCTCACAGAGAAGCAATTCAACCAAAATAGTCTCCGGGCAGTGTAATCATGAAATAATTTCCGTGATTTAAAATGTCACGAAATTTTTATTTGACATTTTAGGTGATGTGTGTTGTCATTTCAAGCCATTAGAAAAAAAAATTCTCTCAATTCTTGTTTAGCATCAGCCAAATACCTAAGCCATTTGTTACAAGGATAGAACAGAACCAGACCTTAGTTTGCCATGGGTGGTGGTGGGGTAAGAGGGGGCTTCTCCTTACCCGTTCTGGGCTCATTCCTGAGGCTACTAAAACAAAGAACAGATTAACAACAAAACACACAAATTTTTTAATACAAATTTTCCATGACTTGAGTGTTCCAGCAAGGAACCGAAGACCTGTGCAGTGGTTAGACCTGTGTATGTCTCTGCTAGGTTTGTTGAAAGAGAAACACTAGTGGAGAAAGGATGGGAGGTTATCAAGACGGAGGTCAGACTGCAAGATCTGTGGGCAGATTCTCCTGGGCCTCTCTGTGTCTTTGGCTCCTTTCCTTTTCCTTTGGTTTTGCAATTTCCAGTATGCCAAAATATTTTTTAAAATTTATGTTAGTAGGTGATCTGCCTACACATATGTATGTGCACCGCAGGTGCGTTCCGTGCCCACAGAGGCCAGAAGATGGTGTCAGGCTTTCTGGAAGAGGAATTACAGTCGGTTGTGAGCTGCCAGGTGGATGCTGGGGATTTAACACTGATCCTCTGCCAGAGCAGTGATTCTAACTGCTGAGCAGTCTCTTCAGGCCTCAAGGTCCATACTGTGTAGTCATCTGTACATCTGTAGTGTTCAGGGAGGGGCATGTCCTCTCACTCTGTCGTGAACTAGTCCACAGGGAGGCCAAGGGGGTCAATACTCATGTCAATGCTCAAAAATATTATTATCCAGAGTTTGCTTTAGAGTCTACGGGCCTATCAGGTAAGCCTTATATGCAAGAGAATCCACCAGATTCCAAAATGAAACAAAACAGAAGCCATGGTAGAAATATTGAAATATATACAACTTTTCCAGAATTGAGATATCTATTTAAAAACCCATAAAACACAATAGCACATGGCGTCTTACTTGAATTTCAGTGATTAGAGGCCATTTGCCCCCAGCTCAATCAGGAGTGTTCCCTGAGTATACACAGCTATGGCTCAGTGCTGGGAGGGATTCTAAGATTTCCAAGTCCAGGTGGACATAATACATGCTGCATCTGTGGCCCAAGCGCACTTGTGCACACACAGAGAGATACACATACACACACAAAATGTTTTATTAACACCAAGAACGATTGTCTTCTCGTACAAAGTAAGCTCTGAGAAGTGTTCAGAACCTACAGTTGGGACGACCAAGAAAGAAGCTGTGGTGGAGAGCCAAGTCAGAGATCAGACACCTAATAGCAGAAGAGGGACTTGAAGAGACAAGAACCAATGGGACTCATGCCGGGGACAGCAGAGTGTCCCAAGCCCCAGGAGATAGGGAGGGTATGCAGAATGCTGGTCTTGCTTCTGCATTTACAAAACGACAAAGGTCTTTCACCTCATAATAGTTGGATCCTTTATGTTTCTACCTGAAGCCAAAGGTTTCTGGTGAGCACTTAGTAAAGGGTCTGGGAGCCCTTAGTCTCTGGATTCAACCTACCAGGATGAAAAAACAATTACAAAAATATCGTATCTGCATTGAACATGTACAGACCCCCCTCTGTTGTCCTTCCCACAAACAAAGACTTGCACAGCACTTATAGCATATGAAGTTTCAATACAAAATATAAAGATGGCTTAAAGGATACAAGAGAATATGTGTAGATTATCTTCAAATACTATATAATGTGACACAGAAAGGACTTAGCATCTGTGAATGCTATTAGCCTTAGAGGTCCTAGAACCAACAGTGAGGGATCACTGTACTTTAAAACGTGTTGCTAAATTTAAACTCCTTTCCTACCTAGAAATGGTCCTTGCCTTGATTTATTGACAGAGCCGCTGAGCGTTGGAGAAACCTTGGGCTGCCTGTAAAAGCTGTGCAGCCTTTATGGTTCTCTAGGGCAGGATGTGGAAAAGATTGCTTCCAAGTATAAATAGCAAGGGTTTCGGATCTCTCCTACGCCAAAATGCAGGCAATGGATTAAAAACCATATAAATGCTGCTTACCTACATTAATTGTTCTTAATGTGTGTTAATTAATGTTAAGACAGATTGTACATTGATGCTCAACCTACTTTTATATGCTTGGGGACAACGAACACATTTATGCAAAGGGAGACATGATAGGGAGCTAGGACCCAGGAATGTGAATGGATGCTCTATACCTGTTACAATGTTCACAACCATGCTGCCTTCAGAAATGATTCTAGTTTATAGACATTTATGAAAGAATGTCATTAAGACTGCCTACCCCCGGAGCCATGTTTTCATAAAGAAAGTTATATCAACTCATGACTTACTTTTTATTTCTTATTTTTAGCCTGGGGCAGGAAAAACGAAAGCTATTTTATTGGATTTTATTTTAAGCAGAAAGTTCCATGAAGTATATATAAACTACATTAATATCTAGTTACTACATGGATAAGATCTAAGAAATGTGCTACAGTTTAGATTATTTAGGGCATTTTTCCCCTGTTTTTATTTGCTTCTCTTTTCGAAATTACTGTACAAAGTAATGGGTTTCATAATGGTATTTTAATACGTAATATGCTTTTGTTGATCCTCTGCCCTCTTCTCCCCCATTCACTGTCCCCTTATGCCCTTCCACCTACATCCCTCCTCTTTCCAATTTCATGGCATGCATTCTCTGTTACAGTTGCCTCTTCCTCAGAACCTCCCTTTTCCCTTTCATGCTCCTTTGTCTAGTTTCCTGACCTATAACTACAGTCCCTTGTACGTGTGCTCATGCACACGTGTGTTTGTGTGTGTGTGTGTGTGTGCTACATATGGGTGAGAACTTAGTTTGTTGTGATTAAATAATTCGTAGGTTTTTAAGATGCCATAGTTTTTTTTTCTAAAACACATTTTTAAAAAGCCACCCTTGCATAGGAGTCATGGCTTGAAATCTACCTATCTCTTGCAAAAATGGAACTCATGTGCTTTGGGGGTATATATAGCCACAGAGTTTGTGGGGTGTGGCTGGTGGGGGTTAGTCAACTTAGGAAGGAACGCACGAGAAGGAAATAGAAGACCTGTGCTGTGCATTCCGGGGTCTGTGACTCCCCTTGAAGACCAGGGAATTTGAAGAATTTTCAATTCTTCCTTCATTGAGAATTTATAGTTGTGTGCCAGCAAATGCCTGCAGGTGGAGTCCGCCCACATGTTGTTTCTGAGCAGTGTTTAAATCCCCGGCTGGTTTCCCCATGGCCTGAAGAGCTGCTGCCGCCCTCCGAATATTCCCATGTTGCTCTGACTCACCGATGCAGGTCTCCTGAAATGCTCTGGGTTGCTGCCATCTCCACTTAGCAAATGAATAATGAATGAAGTGTGCGGGAAAGCTAATGGCTTGAGATACAAATCAGAAGCTCCTCGCAACACGGGTATAATATTCCTTGGTCATCTCCATGGAAACTGCTGTTTATCAAGATCCACTAGTATTTCAGAAGACTGTGAGGACCAATCGGTTTCCAAAACTTCAGGTCAGCTGTTGAAAATAGATTCAAGGAGCACAGATTGAGACAGAATGGGTATAGGAACACCATCTGCATGCAGTGGGGAATTGTGTGAGGCATCCTTCAGAATTAAAACCAAAAAGCTCATAAATGGTGCAGTCAATACTCAGCTGTAAGATTTAAATTGAAAATTGAATTTCTATCCTGCCCACCACTCTAGCCCAAACCTGTGACTGAGCGAGCCTCACTGTGATGAGTACAGCTTACATATTTTCCAGGTGGCTTCTCTGGGCTGGCACTGATGTTAGGAGAGCTGAGAACAGCTGGCTGCACAGTGCTGGTACAAAATGGGCACTCCAGCCCCATGCGGGCATCAGTGACACAGCATGGCTAACAGCCTGGGCATGTGGTCACCCTGTGGGTGCTGATGTCAACATAATCCAATGACCAGCAGGTGGGATAGCGCCTGCTCTACTCCAACCCTGAGGATGGGATGTTTCAGATGCTCGGAGGCGGAGGGGAGAAGCATGAGGGACAGTTGTTTAGCCCCTCTGAGACTGGGAACACCCAAAGAGGCACATGCTGGGGGCTATGCTGCAGCTGGAGGATGCTGTGGGTGGCATACCTGGGTATTATTGAAATAGAGGTGGACAGAAACATTGAGACCCGACAATAAAAGCTCTAGAGCTACTTAGACTTCAGTAATAGATTAGCAAAATAATAGTGTAAGCTTCTGACATTTTTTTAAAACAACAAAAAATATGTATATAAGTATTCTGCCTGCATGCATGTCTGTATACCCTGTGCATGCCTGGTGCCCTCAGAGACCAGAAGAGCATGTCAGATCCCCTGGTACTAGAGTTAAGAGGATTGCTAGCTGTCATGCAGTATTTCGAGTCAAACCTGTGTCTCCTGGAAGAGCAACCATTGTTCTTAACCACCGAGCCACCTTCCCAGCCCCGGCCTCTAACCTTTAATATTGCCTAATTAGACACAATCTGGTATGGAAAGGTGAGCCAGAAGGAATCTCTGCAAAGGTGGGGCTGTGCTTCAGTTTGGGTAACCCCTCCAGAGCTCGCATTGAGATTTCATTGCCACAGTCGTGTTGCTAGGCAACTAGGCAACAGAATCTTTGGGAGGTGATGAGGTTATTGGGCTTCATTGTCATGAACTGAGTTAATGTTATGGTGGCTGTTACCCAGAGATAGGAAAGCTGGTTCTAAACACAGCCCTTCCTTGTGCATCCCCACCTCCAACCACAACCTCCATTCCTGCTTCTGCTTCCTCCATTGAATGACACAGCAGGAAAGCTTTTGCAAGATGCTCAGTTGGACTTCCCATCCTCCTGGACCATGAGCCAGGTCACCTTCCCTTGTTTATGTGTTGCCAGTCTCAGGTTATCACAGCAGCAGGATAGGGAGGAAGGCAGATTCCATGTTGTCTTGCCACCAACAGTGGATGCTGTGTCTCCTCTCAGCTCCCTTCATCTTTGAGCCTAGGCAGTGAGAAAATACATGTAGAAGAAAAGAACGTTGTTTTGTTATCTATGTCTCTGAGGTGGCTGACCTGCACTGAGTTACAGGAATTCCCTGGGCAAAGCAAGGAACAGTGGTGGTCCTTTGGCTGATGGCTCAGCAGGCAGGCTCTGGTCTCTTGGAGTCCCCTGAGACTTTCTGGGGATCTTGGCCAGCTGCAGGCCCCAGAAATTGGAAGATCTGCAAACTCTGTGATCGTGGGACAGACTGTTTGCTATCTGCATACGATGTCACCCCTTTTGTGATGTCACTGCCTTTGTGATGTCACAGAAGCAGTGACATCATAGTCTTTAGCTCTGTGTAGCACATTCCTCAGCTAATGAGAACACTGGGAAGAGAAGGTATCTTGATGTTCTTCTATAGAACCTACTTTTAGAAAAATGGAACGTTCCGTTTACAAGAACATTATTTAAGCTTCCCTAGTGTTGTGGTTTTTAGTTAGGGGGGG
>JAQHUG010000162.1:670857-738064 GCA_028555095.1 Dicrostonyx torquatus
TTCAGGTCAAACACAGCTTGATCTTCTTAGCTATTCTGAGAGGAGTGTCACCCACAGAATTTGTGGGGTCTGTGGCTGTGTTCAGTTTCTTAGGGGCTACTCAGGAATGGCCAACACAATTTGAATACATGTATACCCCAAATCTAGCATGTTATCTTAGCCATTTTATAATGTCTCAAGAGGTCTGTTGAATATTTCCATTTTGTTTCCTTCAATAATGAAGCCCAGAGTCTATCAGGTTTAACCGTGAAGTTCATGTATGAGGCTTTGCCTTAGCACACAGGGCTGGAGCTGAGGAGCACCTCATGCCTGCTCCTCAGATTTGCCCAAAAGTACTGGCAGCACCGTGTCCAGCCATGCCTCACTTAGAACCTCAGGGAGGCTGAAGGAAGGGGAGGGCCTTTCTGACGGCCACTCACAAAGCACTGTTGCTGTGGGAGATGCGAGCCCTGGTGAAACAGTGGTCTTGGGCTTTCACCTTCCATGCTTGTAAGAAGGTGGGTGTCCGTGACTTGCTGCTTGCCGCCTGCCCTGTCATCCCCTCCTCCATACCACTACCAGTCGGCAGTCTATTTATTATTCACTTGTAGACAGGTTAGTAAATTTTTGTTGAATGCCAAATGTCTATTTGTGTTTGGCTCTCTGTCTCTTCCCCTCCTTGCATGTAGCCACACATGGCCTAGCACTTAGTAGGCCATCAATATCACATATCAAATTGAATGATTTGAGATTGAGAACCCACAAGAGGAAAGAATTTTCTGGAAGTGGTTTGGACTAGGTGAGAAGAGGAGAAAGCGGCCAGGCTGTGGAGAGAGAGCTGGTTAGATGTGAGGCCCCCGAGGATCAGTTTGAGGTGTATCTATGAGAGCCACATAGACAGCAATGGATGGAGATGCAGTGGAGCCAAGGGAAAGACTTGGACAGTAGAGTCGGTAGTTACTGCTCTAGAGCAGACGATTTTAAGTCTGCAGTTGGCAAAGGAGATGCTCCGGGGCATGCAGGAGTTCAGGCTGGGAAAAGCTGGCAGGATCTCTTGTGACCAGGAAGGAAGTCAGCTTTTCCTCGGGAACACTGTCACTAGCTGGCAGGAGAAGGGTTCTTGCTACATGGTTCTTGTCTTAGCGCCAAGCGGACCTGAGAAGGGGAGATGATATTTCATCAGGGTTGTCTTCTCAGCTCCTGAGAACTGTTCTGAGCATCAGATGAACAAGGTTTCTCTAAGAAACTCCCATTTTAATCCTCCTGTCTCAGGGCTCTGGTTACATTGAACTTGGTCATTCTTTTCTGTCCTAATGATATTCTGAGGATGGCGTTCAGGTAACAGACATACCAAGTCAGTTTGACAGCTCTGCTTGGTCGTCTGAACTGAATGACCTGTGGCTCACTTCTCCTTTCAAGCTGAGTTGTGGTCATGGGAAGCTGCTCTTACCACGTGTGCTTGTGGGTGTGGCTCATCTCTGTTGCTCTGTAGCCATTTTCCTGTAATGCTGCTCCCTTGGCCTTAGCTGTACGTGGGTTGCCCAGTCTCCTTTCCCACTGTCACATGTGTAGGAACTGTCATAGACCTCCTCTGTGACTAACATTTTGGGCACTGAACCTAGGCCTCCTTTCTGCTTTCCTGTCCCATCAATTCTCCCTCAGTCTGAATTCCAGTAACCAGGGAATGTCATGAAAATCCCTCCAATATATTAAATTAATATGTGTTAGTCAAAATAAAATAAAATTTAGGTCTTAAAAATATGTGCGAAATTATTGAAAATTCTTTTAGGCGTTAACTTTCATTCTTTTGGGCAAAATATTAGAAATGGGATTAATTAACAAAATCTTATTGTTCACACAAGTAGTGTGAAAGCGAGAGAATGGTCTCCAGCATGGGGGCCTACACCGTGTTCGTCTGGCAGTATGCACCAGAATTATTGCTGACCGAGGCAAATCTAGGATTCACCATCCTGGGAAAGTGAAGCAGCCTAGAAATCAAGCAAAAAAAAAGCTTGACAATCATGGCCCTTGAGGGAAAGAGAAAGGTCAGTAGAGCAAAAAAACTTGAGCAATACTTTAGTCAATAAAAAATGTTAGAAGAAAGTGCAAGCTGGGAGGTCCATAAACAACAGAGATGTGTTCCTCTCAGTTCTGAGGCAGAAGTCCACGCCAGGCCAAGATGCTAGGAGACTTTATCTGGTGAGGACACTGCTGTCTGGCTGATGGAAGGCATGGCACTTCATGCTGTACGCTATCTTACAGTATGGAGCAAATGAATCACCCTGGAGGGCATGCTGCATGCATTGCTATGACAGCTGTAGCAAAAGGCCGCCCATTTGACTGTAAAAACACTTACGGACACCAGAAGTTCATTGCTGGGTGGCAGTGAGGGTCTGCTTCCTCCAGGGCCTTGGGGAGAAGTCTTTCTTTCCTTTTCTAGCTTCTAGTATTTTAAGCACTCTTGGACCACAGTCACATCAACATCTAATCAGCATCAGTCTCCATTTTTACATCACTTTCCCGGTTATCTTCTGCTGCCCCTTGGCACTGGGTTTAAAGGCAGTCCTCTTAATCCAGTGTGATCCCCTCTCAAGACCCTGTTTCCCCTCTACCCCCACTCCCAAAAGATCACTTTCACCAACGTGGTTAGGATTTTGGATTTACCATGGGGATCCACTGTTCAATCCATGCCCTGTGGGTGAGCAGAATCACAACAATAGGCGCTTCCCATTCTGTGTGCTCGCCAGTTACACAACTGTGCTCTTTGTGGCACCAAGTGAAAGAACCCTGAACCACGGACATACTTGTTGCATCATATGGTGGTTTTCCAGTTTTTAAACTTCTAACCTGCAGAATTTTAGGCCAGACCCAGGGAAAACTGTACAATAGGATTTTACTTTGAACTGTGAAAAAAAAAAAAAAACCTCCCCTCTTTGTCTGGTCTTTAGGATGAACTGGAAGGACAGAGGGGCTCTGAGGCCCAATAAGTGTCCCCAGGAAAACCCCAATTTTCAGATTGGTGCATAAGGCATTAGTTACCTGTACAGGTATCCTTTCCACTCGATTGGGACAAGGAGATATTTTTGCTCTTGTCTTGTTCCTCCGTGTTTCTTTCTCTTGGCAAATGCCGCTGTGGTTCTGCAACACCGGAAGCACGATTTGCAAACCAGGGCCGGGGCTGCAGCTCTGTGGTGAGCTCCCTCAGTGTGCACAGATTTGCTGTCTGTTCCCAAGAGCAGCTGCAGCGGCAGAGAAAATTAGCAACGTGGCTGCACGCGAGCTCACATTCACTAGTGGAAGAGAAGAATTGCATCTGCAACCTTATAGTTACGTCTCAGGGAAGTTCTAACACCAAGTCACGTGGGCCACAATAGACTGTCACTGTGTGCTTCCAATGTGCAATTGGTGTCAGCTTGACTTTCTGCGAAATACCATCCTTGCAAATCGGAACCACCTCATCTGACACTCAGGAAAAAAAAAAGAAAATGAAGCCTTTGCTCTTTGGAGTGGTGCAGGCTGGCAGCCCCCACAAAGGCATTAGTGCGCCACACCCCAACTCCTCACTTCCCCTCACTCCTGCACAGTCTGCAGAGACATCCGTGCACCCCCAGCTCCTCACTCTCCTTCGCCTCTGGGGCTTTCTCCCCACTTCTTCCCTTTAAATGTGCAGGCCGCTCCAAGTGAGCTGTGTGGTGTCTTCATCAGATTGACTGAGTTTCCAAAGACAGAATGCTTTCAGTTCCCGTTCATAAACGGAGTTGTCCCCTGCCCCCGTATGTTTGTAAACCTCAATGACTTTGTGCTGTGATTTTCTCATTAAGGCCCGTTCTTCAGCGTTGACCAACACTCTGCAGTTGTTTTGATGACACGGCTTTACTTGTAGTCTGTGAGGTTCTGGTCCCCTCAGGTGCAGCAGGCCCCATGACTGTGCATATTTAATATCATCCCATCGGTCCCAGTTTCATGACACACCACACTACCTGAGAACACATTTTCCTGAGAACAGCAAATTAGGCGTAGTTGCCTCACAGGAGAGAGTGGATGGTTTGGGGAACTTGAATGTGCAGAAGAGTTTTGGTTCTGTTTTTCAGAGTTTACACTTAAAACTCAGATCATTCAAATATTTGAATATTTTTGAAATAAACGGATATATGACAGGGTTAAATTTTATTTTTTATGGGCCTCTGGTAGCAAGATGGAAATACTAAAATGTAACAAAACAGTTAGCTACAAAGATTGTACAGGATGGGAGGAAAGAGGGTAGGTGAAACTGTGAACGGTTAGAGGGATCCAGTGTGAGGTGATCCTCAGGAGCTTCCAGCCGGTTCTCTTGGAAGAGGTAATGTGGTGTGTGCTGGTCTCTCAGTCACAGCTTCTGCTGCCCAAGGTGACCAGTATCAATTGTCCCAGCAAAGCAAATAATGGTTCTCAGTTCAAAATATGAGTCGGCCCTGATGAGACTTTGATGGGCTCTCAATGCCCCTCAGAAACTTCGCAAGCTCCGCCTCCACCACCTGCCCTTGATCTCTGCATTATCATCTCCCAGGCTCCCACAGAGCAGCCTACTGAGCTCCAAGCACTCAGTGACTTTTCCAGCCCAGATTTTCAGTGGCACCACAGTCCTTCCCAAGACACCTGACCTGGTGACATTTTCTGTCTTAGTTAGGATTTCTATTGCTGTGATAAAACACCATGGCCAAAATCATCTTGGAAAGGAAAGGTCCCTCCCCCCACCCCCAGCTACAGCTTGTAGTTCATCCTCCAGTGTAGCCAGGTCTGGAAGTCAAGCAGAGGCCATGGAGGGACATTGCTTACTGACATGCTACCCATGACTTTCTCAGCATGCTTTCTTATGTACCCTGGAACCACCTGCCCAGGGGTGGCACTGCCCACAATCGGTTGGGCTCTCCCACATCAATCTGTAATTAAGACAATGCCACAAGTCAGTCTGGTGGAAGCATTCTCTCAGTTGAGGTTCCCTTATCACAAATGACTCTAGCTTATGTCAGGTTGACATAAAACTATCCAGGACAGTGTGGTTTCCTAACTGTTTTTACTACTGTTGATTGATGTCCTTTGAGTGTGGGGTGGTGGCTCCATGAACAGGGCTTTCTTGTGTGCTTTGACAGACCAATGCATAAACTGAAATCCTCAAAAAGTAAATATTTTAACTGTGGAATTGCAGTTTACAATCATGGGAATGAAATTTCTCTGAGAGAGAGCCTGCTGGCATTGGACGGAATGAAAGCCATGTGCACACAGTACCAAAACCCTAGATGCTCCTGTTAATTCAGTACCTGCCAGGCAGAGAATCAATGAGCTATCAACCGGTCAGTGCATACAGGTCTCCAGGCGTCCGTGCGTGCCAGCCTGCCTCATGGGCCACACAGGGCAGAGTCTTACTGATACAGACAGGAATAGCCCTTCAACACTGAAGGATCGCTGCGTGTAAACCTTGTTAGCATCATGATCGGCACTTGCCTGAAAGACCTGGGCTGTGCAGGTGGAGAAAGAGTCCCAAAGCATGATCCCAGAGTGGTATCTTTGGGGACGTGAGGGAAGCTACTTGCAGGTTTCACGGCAAAGCAACTTGCATTGTTACACAAGTAGGAGCTGGCAAATTTCTTACAAAGACGAAGCAGGTAGAAAATATTTCAGGCTAAAAATATACACAGTGCCTGGTGTGGCTCCAGTGGGGTATTCATCTGCAGATTCAGACAGGCTCAGATGGAAAACACGGAGAGAAAAGTGCTGCATCCGGAGTGACAGGTGTAAACGCTTCCTTAAACAATGTGGTGGGACGATGGTTCACACAGCATTTACACTCTGTCCTGAACTGTGAGATGCCATAACACGTGCAGAAGGATGTGTGAAGATTACACGCAAGTACTGCACCATTTCTCACGAGGGACCGGAATCGCCGCCGATGATGCTACCTGGGGCTGAGCTGGGAGGCACCTGAGTGATAACACTCACTATTCTGAAGTTTATCTGAACAGGGTGTAATGTACATCCATCAACAAAAGATGGAACTGTGATCCAAAGGTTTTTTACTCATGGACACTAAAATTCAAATGTCTCACCATTAAAAGAAAGACGTATCCTTAGCTCGTAGAGTAGTCTGTCTGTGAGTGCGTGCGTGCGTGCATGCATGCGTGTGTGTGTGTGTGTGTGTATATATACACGTGTATACTGGGAATAGAATGGCTTCACATTCCTGAGACTTGAGAGGTAGCTCAGTGGCTAAGGGCTCTATCTATTCTTCCAGATGATCTGGGTTTAATCCCCAGCACCGACATGGCTGCTCACAACACTCTGTAACAATAGTCCTGGAAACTCCACCCTCTCTGTCCTCCTCCAGCACCAGCCATTCACACGGTGCACAAAAATACATACAGACAAAACATACAAACACATAAAAACTTAACTAAAATAAAGAATTTAAGGGCATCAAGGTCAGATTTATGGACCTTTTATGGACCCCTGGGAAGTCATGACTTCCACGATTTGTTTCTGGTGGCTTCTTCTTCATGTGAAGGAAAACTTGTGTCAATAAAAGTATAAAGTAGATGCTGAGGACTCCTTTGAGAAGATTTGAACTGTGGAAATGGAAGCTCATGCTTTACTCTGCGTGCACTGGTGTGGTCTGGGCAGCTGATCTGAGGACCTCACTAAGGCAGAGACTCGGGCAGAAGTGAGCCTGCCGAAAAGGGAAGCGAGGTGCAAATGTGTGGGCCTTGGCGCTGGCTACGATTTCTGAAATCATGAGTTTTGAGATTTGCATGTAATTTGCATGTTCATCCTTTCTTTTTTAAAACGTTTGCTTCTGGAATTTTTTTATAGTTTCATTGCTAATGATTTTCCCCCTTTTTTTCCCGCCTTGTGACCCAAAATTCTGGGAACCTGGCCCTTCCTAGCATATTCTTTTTCAATGCATTTAATTCTGTGATTTTTTTTAAACACCCACTTATATTCTAAATTTAATTCATTTCTGCAGAGAAGCTAAGCTATAATGATTCTTGATTAGTCTCAATTATTATGATTTAATGCAAAAGGATTTTACTGCATCTTAAAGAACTTTTGAAAAAGATGATCTTCCCAACATTTAATTTTAAAATACAGTAAAATTTCACCATTATTTTTTTGATGCTAGAAGCATCTTTTCATTGAAAAACAAGCCTTTTTAAATTGCAGCAGTACTGTGGTAAGAAATTAGCTATTTCACAGTTCTAGAAATGCCTAGAACTTTGAAGTTCTGTGTTATTAATTAGGGCATGCTAAAAGTTTGATGGAAAGCTTTAGCCTCACAGAGTGAAATGAATTCTTGGTAAGCTCAGTTTTCAAAGTCCAGGAGCATAGTTTAGCCACGCTGCCTGATAGTCTCCTTCCCTCCAAGAAGGCTTAAGAAAAGCAGTTAACATCTCATAGTGTCCGTTATCTCGCCCATGTCCCCACTGATTAGCTATGAACTTCTGTGGCAACTTAACTAAGCTGTGTCTTCCGTCAGTGTCCCAGGGTGGTAAGCTAGTAAGAAGCCCTTGCCTCCTAGCCTGCCCTTTGCACGTTTCCTTTGTAAACTGGAAGGAAAACATTCTCCATGCAAGGCAACCCTCACATCAGAGGAGATGGAACTGGAGCTCAGACACTCTGGGAACACCACACTAATCCAAAAAGGCCAAATGAGAACTGGGCAGTGGTGGTACACACTTTAATCCTGGCACTTGGGAGGAAGAGGCAGGTAGATCCCTGAGAGTTTGAAGCCGGCCTGATTCCAGAACAGCCAGGACTGTTACACAGAGAAGCAAGCAAACAAACAAAAGTCCTAGAAATCAAGGGGTTGTCTTATTTTTCTTAAGATGTGTGTGTGTGTGTATGTGTGTGTGTGTGTGTGTGTGTGTGTTGAGTTTATGTGCGCCACATGCTTGCAGAGTCTGAAGAGGCCGGAAGAGGGCGTCAGATCCTATGGAAGTTACAGGTGGTTGAGACCAATCTTTTGTGGGTGCTGGGAACCAAATCAGGTTCCTCTGCAAAAGCAGTAAACACTGTTAACCTCTGAGCCATTGCTGCAGCCCCAAGGAGTTGTCTCATGAAGGCTTGTTCTTATATAATTCACTCTTCTTCTTATATAATGGGAAACTGCTAGCAATGAACAAAGCAGAGAGAAGAAAGGAAAACAAGGAGAATGTGCAAGCAACCCTTACCTAACCTAACCAAGGAACGGCTTATGTGACACACACACAATGGATGCTAACAGTGCCCACCTTCCCCTCAGGTCAGCAGAGCACAGACAGTGTCTTGGCAGAATGTCCTGGGTTTTAGGGAGTGTCTCTAAATTTCTCTGGAACATAAGACCAAAGGAAATGTGAAGCCACTGACAGCTGAGGTTCCAAGAATGTCTAGATTTCGGTTGATTAACTCAATAGGCTTTAAACCCTTCTTCCTACCAATCAAAGTGACGTAAGTGCATTTGGAAGGAAGCTTGTTTCTCTATATTTTGTGTCCACCAGACACATACCTCTGTTGGTTTGCTAAAACAACTGTCAAAGTAGCATGAACTGCACAGATTAAACAGCAGGAATTCATTGCCACAAGATTTCTGGAGAAATCTAAGATCAAGATTCTAGCAGGAGTGGATACCTCTTGGAGGATGAAAGGCACAGTCCTGTCCTATGTTTGTGGTGTTTGCTGGCAATGGCTGGTGTCCCTTGGCTTATGCTCTGCCTTAATTCTGTGTGCATGCCTGTGTCTGAATTTCCCCATATTACATGGCTCCAGTCCTGCTGGGCTCTGGGCCCACCCAACTCCAGAATCACTAAAAGATTAACTTCATCAATAATATAATTAAACAGTAACGTAGTTTCCAAATAGGGCCTGATTCTCCTCAATTCAACCTCGAACAAAACTCTTCACCGAGATATTCCAAGCAATGAGACAAACTGTTTTGTTGCCTATAAAAAAAAATCACAAAAAGTTGTTTATTGGCTTCAAACCATTTTGCTAACATTTCACGTTTGGACACTGAGAGGCAGTGTGACACTAGAGTAAGGTGGAGAGAAGCTTGTGACTCTCTTCTTTTGGAAATGAAGCTATGGTGGTGATTTTGCTTAAGTGTATTTATAGCCATAACTATTTGCATGAGCTTTTTTAAACCTATTTGGATTGATGAAGACTCAGCATTAGAATCAGGTTTACCACTTGTGAATGCCCCATGGAAGTTGATCCATTGACAAACAAGAAAAGACCCTCGATTTCAAATTCTGTGTTGAATGATTCCGCCTTGTGTGTGTGTGTGTGTGTGTGTGTGTGTGTGTGTGTGTGTGTGTGTGTGTGTGGTTTCAAGACTTCAAATTGCTGCTAAGTCAAGGCTCTTCGTGCCTGGATCTCATTTCTTTTGCCTTCAAGGGAGTTATGATTGGCATGGACAGATGTTTTAGCCTAGAGGGTCTGTTCAGTCACCTGCCTGTCAGACACTTGAGAAGAATATGATTTTCAGGGAGCACACAGTGAGGGAGCATCTATCAACATAGTTACCGCTCTGTGTTCTTTGTGTGCAAAGGGAGAAGGGACAGAGATTGCTACTTTTCATGAGTTGATTGCAGTTCCTGTTCTTTGCAGTTGTCTGAAGTCTGAGCTGTTAGAACAATTTTCACTGTAAAAGCAATACAAGAGAAAGATCAACTGGATGCTGCAGATTTATTTTGCCCTCTTGTCAATGGCAGAATAAATGAGGATGAGCACGGAGGTCTGGGCTTCACCAGCAGTGACTGAGGGACTGTCAATTGCCTCATCTGCATTATGTCTGTTACATACCTACGAACTGACAAATTCTGAATTCTTTCTATCACCCTGGGAGGATAGTATTAGATTGTCTACACACACCCTGTTTAAAAAATGGCTTCTCAGTACTGAGTAGCCAGCCCGCTGTACTCATTAATGGAGCTGAACCCAAATTTTCCTGATTCCAGAGTCAATACTCCAACCCACTGACACGTGCTGTCCTGTGTCGATGCTTTATTGATTGCACACCAGAACTTACACATAGATAAACACAGGCATGCTTTCACCAGATGTGGAGAGCATTTTCCTGTGCAAGGTGACTGGGCCCATGGGGACATGCATAGCCTAGCATGACACAGCCAGAAGGTCATCAGTGATACAAGACACTTCTGAGGAAGGAAAAAACCATTTCAACTTACTCCTGACATTCGAGAAATAAAATAAATAAGGACCAACCAATAGACACTGTACAGGTGGCTTCTTTTGTTTCACTTGATGTCTTCGACCCAAAGGCTATTTTCTCCAGCCCTAAGCCACTGCATCTTCTGCACCTCGCTTCTTTCAGCTGGAGCTGATGTCGCTAATGGTGTTCAATGAGCCTGCGATGTTTTACACGTTTAAGCAGAGATGATGGCCAAAAAGGAAAATGACTGCATATGGTCTCACGTTTAAAGACAGATTTTTCACCATAAAGATGAAGCTGGGAGCTTTGAAACTATGGCTTATCCTTGCAGTCAGAGTGCCTTGGGGATCTGAGCGTTGGTGGTGAAGGCTAAGTTTGTCATCCCATCTCTATTGAGCTGGCAATGTTTGTGCTGCCATCCTGTGGCACAGATTCTCTGGGGAATGATGAAAAAATCTAGGGGAAGGAAGAAAAGGCACAGATGACAGTCGCAGTTGACAAATTCACACATTTGCCAGGACCCCAACATAAGCTTTTGTGGCTATATGTACCACATATGTATGTACTCATGCATATGTGCATATGAAACTTGATATATTGATTTTTTATAGGCTTGAATTTATCCTTCTCTTCTTTTGGGAGTTACAGGAGGTAGTAGGTTTGATGGGAAAGCCAGGCAGCCTACCTTCAGAATTCCGATCAGTGTTAGTGCATAGTATCCACACCAGAGACCATTGAGTCTGGAGTTCTCTCAAGTGCTTTATCTAGAGTGTGCGATGATGTGCATAAAAATTTATTTGTTGCCAATTTTTAAAAATCAGATTCCTATACCAGTGAGGTGGTTCAGCGAAGGTGCCGGCCTTCAAGCCTGAAGACCTGAGTTTCATCCCAAGGATCCAAATGGTAGAGGGAGAGAAAAGAGAGCTGCAAGTTGTCTTCTGACCTCCACAAAGCATCAGCGGTACATGAACACACAGGCCCATGCACGCACGCATGCACACACACACACACGTGCACACACACACACCACAACTAATAAAAATGACAGATTTTCAAGGAAAATACCTGATTTTGCTTTTCTTTAGAAAATAATTAAACTGAGCTAGTTTGCTGCATGACAGGTATTGACTTAGCAGCGCTGCAGTCCAGTGCGGCCCCCATCAATCTTCTATCTGGGCTAATGGCCATTGATCGGCTCATTTGCTGTGTTTTATTCTGCCTGGCCCTCCTTACTGTGTCTGTCACCTGCCAGGATTCTGTAGGCAGGAAGCTTCTCTCCTCCAGCTCACAGACTTGAGGACATGGCAGCCGGCCCTGTGTTATTCATGCAGTTCTGGGGTTCAGAGAAGAAAGAACTATACAAACTCCCACATGCACAGAGTGGGATTAAGACATAAACAATATTGACCTGCAATGTTTTAGTTTCCATTTTTTTGTATGACTGTGTGTGTGTGTGTGTGTGTGTGTGTGTGCGTGTGCATACATGTGAAGGCCAGAGGACAATGTCAACTGTTGTTCCTCAGGAACTGTCCACCTTGCTTCTGACATGGGGTCTCTCATTGGCCTGCGATTCACTGATTAGCACCTTCCTCTGACTGATACGTTGGGACGCGGACGACACTGCTACAGGACCCATTTGGATACCATTCGTCAGGATGATTTCTACTTGGACAGCTGATATGGATTCCCTGGACTAAATGCCGTCCCCATGACAGCAAGAAGTAGCTTTAGAGAACAACGTCCCTTATCCCGAAAAATTTTGCCCTCAGACTTTGGGACTTTATGTAGGGGTTAATTATGCTTTCCCTATATTTAAGAGATGGGGGAGGGATAGTGGATTGATATTTTTATTGTCTGTAATTTTATGTCCGATGTCTGTTCCCATTGTATATAGTTATTCTAGAGTTAGATTGATCTTATTTAGACAAAAGGGCTAATTATTCCGTCCCCCAATTAGCTGTCAATTAATTAACGGGGCTGGACCACCAGGTCCCAAGAGGTATAAAGTGGGAAACGGTCGCCTGGTCTACCTGCGTCTTCGGAGGAGCACGGTCTGGTACTGTATTCTGTAAACCTGTGTGTATTCTGTTCTTATTAAACTGTGTCCCAAATAAACGACCACACAGGGACCTGCCTTTCTCCACTCCCCCAGCACTGGGATTGCAGCACGTGTCACTGCCCAGCTTTTCACGTGGATTCTAGGGACCAAATGCAGGTGCTTATGCAGCCAGCGCCTCTCTGTTGAGCCATCTGCTCACATCTATAATTTTGAAGGTCATTGAGTAAGGACAGCTACATACCAGATTAGCATTTACCTATCAAATCATAATGTGTTCATAACTACATACTAGCTTAGCATTTACCTATAAAGACATAATGTCTTGAAGCCAATCCTCCATTCTGTGCTGTTCGTTCTTTTTGAAATCATACCGTAGCCATCTTTTTCCTCACCTTTGCATCAGCTCCATGTAGATGCGAAGGCAATGGTGCAGAATGGAGTTCTTATCCAAACAGCTCTAGAGGATATTTCCATTTGTAGTTTTAAAAGCTGATTGGCTCTCAGAAAGCTTTTGAGGGACAAAAATATTTCCCAACAATATTTTCAAAGCCATGTATATATGTATACAAATGAGCCTGGGTAAAAAAATATAATTTATTCCTAATATTATTTTAGCTTCACTTTGTGCTGATTCCAGCTGGGAGGATTATTATCAGTTAGAAACACAGAAGTACCCAGTGAGCAGATTAGTAGCTAAATATCACTCAGAACATACAGGAGATGAAAGACTGTGCTCGCATAGTGCTAAACAGACACAAGAACATAGTTGGAAATTTTATGAGGTCGCTCATTGTAACTGAGGGTGTTGACTGTGATAACGATGGTAGGCGGGTGGTAGTGATTGACAGTAGTAGAGATATAGCAGGAGAGGAGGAAGACATACTGGAGGAGGGAATTATGATATTTTGGAGGTGATAGGAGAGGTAGTGGTGGTAGAGATGATGGGGGTGGGGATAGAATAGTGGCCGTGATGGTCACGGTAGCATTGATAGTGGAGGCTATAATGATGATGGTGATGACAGTGGTGGTGGTATTGGCTATGTGGTGGAGATGATGGTAGTGCTGGGTGTGATTGTGGTGCTGATGGTGGTGGTGATGGTGATGGCAGTGGTGGTGATGGTAGTGGTGAAGATTGCTTCAGTGGTGGTGGTGGCTATCATAGCTCTATGGTGGTACTAGTGATGACTGTGGTGCTGATGATGATAGCAAAGACTATGAGACTAGTGATGATGATAAAGATGATGATGGTGGTGGTGGGGATGGTGGTAGGGCTTCTAGTAGTGTTGTTGATCATGGGACACTAATGCTGATGCTGATGGTGATGACGGTGTTGCTCACAGTCTTTTTGGAAACGTGAACTTTATGGAGTAATTGTCACTTGAAAAAAATCATCACTTGAAAAAACCAATTTGAATTGTATAAAAATTCCACTTTTAGTGTCAAGCTATATATACAAACCAGTAAATTGGAAATAGATACAGACAAATTTAAAGCCACCAACTCCATGCTTTAATGTCAAGAAACATTTATAAATATTCCTGGCAGGAACATGCATCTGTGGTTTGAGGGATATTATTATTTGAGACTTCAGACAATAAATCAGTGAACAAACACATCCAAGGAAAAGTAGTTATATTTTCTATCCTTCACATATCTACCAATACTTTGGATTATGATTTTCTTGCAAAGATTTTTAAGAATCTGACTTTATCTAAGGACATTTAGTATTGGCCTTGGTGGCCTAAATAGCCTATATTCTCAATCACACAGAGACTAAGTACAGTGGGCTCACAAGTTCAAGGCTTGCCTTGGCTATAGAGTGAGGTGACTACCAATCAGAGCGACTTGGTGAAAAGGTGTCTCAACGTTAAAAAAAAAATGGAAGAGCACTTAGAAGATAGCTCCATGGAAGAGCACTTGCCTAACATGCCCAAGATCATAGAAAGAAAGGAAGAGATAGAAAAGGGGAGGGAGTGGGAAGAGGGGGGATGTTATCTCCCAGGGTGATGAGTTCCCCTGTAAACCTGGCACCTGAATCAGGATCACAGATTTCAGGCCAGCCTGGGCAACATAGCAAAATCCTGTGTTAGCGATTTAAACAGAGAGACAAAACACGTTATTTTAAATATTTTAATCTAATCAGCTTTACCTAAGGGTGTTGTCACACAGATTCTGTGGTTGGCTTTTTTCTCTGGGTTTGACACCTGATCTTTGTGTCCTTACTTGCATGACAAGACCTCCAAGGAGCACTTTATGTTAGCTGATTGGTGACTCATTTCTGGGCTGTGAGTCCACTTAGCTCCAAGCCCATGTGATTAATGAGCCTCCCACGTGCCTTATAAACTTGTTAGGGTTATTCCAGAACATCAGCTCTTTATCTTCCTTTCACAAATGACAACCCCACACCCACAGGATCATAAAATGAGCATTTATGAAAGAATAGACTTTTGAAAACCTCTTCAAATGGGGAGCTATTTTTGAGCTATAGATCAAACATTGCTTTCCAATCCAGAAGAGCCTTTTTGTATGATATTTTATGACTCTAAAGAGACATCTGCCTGATTCAAACTCAAGCCACTACCTCAGCTACCTGCGTGCGTGGATCATTTGAGGGATGCTTTCAGCATGGAATTATAGATTTAATATTCTTTAGCCCTGATTGAATAATCTGAATTCAATCAGATTGTTCAAATATTTCAGCTCCTGGATTTGGCTACCATTCTTCTAGAACACTAGCCGTACAAAATTAATAGGAGTTTGCTTTTCAGTTCAGGTCAATGATGGCTTACACCTGCCCCGAAAAGATATTTGGCAAATAGTTTCCACTTTTCTAGTCTAAGGGTTAATTCTTCCATGAACTAGTAGTGTCTAATGGTATGGTATAGCGACTCTAACTATGTGGCAGACAGTACTACAGGAGTTGGAGAAATCAAACAGGATTGTTGTGCTGTTACTTAGCAAGAGACAAAGTCTGGAAAGTTCTGAAGTGAACCTGGTTCCATAGCTCTCAATCCCAGCAAATCCTCGGCTGCTATTGCTGTTTTTTTCCTAACCAATAGACCCAAATACCCCAGAATAATGTCCAGTACAGCTCCCTATCCAATGTCCCTTAGTGATGCCATCACCACTAATAGTAAATATGGTCATACTTTGGGTTCTCTGAGAGTCAGCCATGGCTTCTATGCATTCTCTCATTGAATCCCCCAGGAATATGATTGGTAGGTAGTCCCACTTACAAACAAGGAAACTGGGCCGGGAAGATGGCAAAAGCTCCTGCCAGTCAAGCCTGTTGCTCTGAGTTCTCGCCCTGGGATCCCACAGTGAAAGGGGAGAATCGGCTCCTGGAGGTTGTTCTTTGACCCCCGGGAATGCACACAAAGACACAACTACACAATAACAGAATTTTACAGCTAAATTTCATGAGTGAGGAAACGAAGGTTTGCAGGTATTGAGTAGCTGCCCAAGAACATCCAGTAGCGTCAGAGTCCAGCGCTGACCGCTGGAGGATGCTTGGCACAGTTTGCACACTTTGTTTTAGCGTGGGGAACTCATAAATAGAAATCCTGACCTTTGCACCCAACTGAAGTAACAGCTGTAGGAGGAAAGACCTTTGGAAGTGGCCATGATTGAGTCAGGGTCCTCATACAGGGTCCTAGAGAAGATGCTAGAATCTTCCATCAGATGAGGCTAATGTGGAAAGATATGGACAATAAGGAAGTGGGGCTCGTCAGACCCCTTCTCAGTTTGCATCTTGGTCTTAAACTTCCAACTCCAGAACTTTCCATCAAAGGTGCTTTTGTTACCGTCACCTGCATGGACCAGGTCACACGTGATAAGGGAGAAGTGTCAGTCAGGGCAGATTCCCCTAGAATCATGATGGGACTGCAGCCTGATGATCACAGTCAAACTTGAAATTAGTTTAAGTCCCTAATAGTGCAAATGTAATATACTAGTGCACCCCACATCACAGCTTAGTCTGGCCCAGCATGTATGCTCAGAACACTCATGTTAGCCTACCTCCGAGAAAAGTCATGTAACACACACAAAGCCTATGTTATCATAAAGTATTCGGTACACCATATAACTTAGTGAATACTCTATTAGAAGTTCAACACAAGGGTCCTACAGGACTCCACCATTGTCGTGCATGCAGTTAGTGTACGCTAAGGTCATTCCTATGTGGATACATAATGGTTTCACACTACCGTAAAGTCATAAAATTAAAATTGTAGGTCAAATCACTGTAAATGGCACCATCAGTTATTAAAAGACAGAATTAGAAAATAAAGAACTAATCATTTGGCATCTGCTTGTCCTTGGTTTATCCAAGTCTGTGAAAGACTGAGTTTTGCATAAAGGCTTTGCGGCTTGGGTAGATTGGACTTGACCAGCTCCACCTGTTGTCTGTGGAAAGCGAGCAGCTGAGGACACACCCAGTGAATGAGTGAACTGCTTTCAATTCCACAATCGCTTTTCTCTCTTGAAGCAACAAAACAAAACTGTTTCCAGGTCAAGAGTGAGGCTGGGGAGACTGCCCAGCGGATAAGAACAGGTGCTTTGCAAGCATGAGAACTGTTGTTAGAACCCCAGAACTCATATAAAAGGCCAGCGCGGCCCCATGCATGCCTGCAACCCTAGAGCTGTGGCAGGTAGACAAGAGGCTCGTCAGACCTTGCTGGCCACCTCCCTAGGTTCAGTGAGAGAGACTGTCTCAAGTGAGCGAGGCAGTGGTGGAACGTGGCGTCCCTCTTTGACCTCTGTATGCACACAGATAGGTACATACACAGTCATATGTAAGCCCAACACAAACGTGCATACACACACACACACACACACACACACACACACACTGAATCACTCTCTACCTTAATTTCCCTCGGGTCCTCCTGTCTCCACAGCAAGGACACTCTACCAACTACTGTCCTCTTAGCCCCAAAATAAAAAATTTTAAAGATTATTTTTTGAGGAGTTATTATAAATGATGTTTCCATTTACGTGTGGTTATCATCAAAGAAATAAAAAAGAAAAAATAAAAATGCAAGAATGATGTATTTGTATAAAGATTGTAATTTACAAAGTATCATATGAGTACATAACGAATTGTAGACATATTTCATAACTGGCTATAAAGAGAAAAGCTCATAATAGCTGATTTCCAATGCTGTATAGTTTAAGAACGCTCAGGGCTAGGACACAATAGAGGCCATGCGTGGGATGAAAAGGGGAGAGATACCTTATCTCAGTTTAGTGTTGGAGAATGAGAAGCCGTGTAAGCCACATTTTAAATGAACGCTGATTGTCAGGGCCGTACCATGAATTCTGCATCAAGAGAGAACTTGTGATTCGGTCTCTTATATGTATCACTAGGAGCGTACACTTTTTTTTTTAACTTCACAAGAAAGTCTCTCTCTTCACCAAGTATAAGTTCATGAGAGCAACAGGGGCCAGAGGGCTAGCTCAGCTGCTAGAGCACGCGCTGCTCCTGCAGAGGACCAGAGCTCAGTTCCCAACACTCAAGTCAGGCGACTCAGAATGCCCGGCCGCTAACTCCAGCTCCGGGGAGTCCAACGCCCTCTTTTAGCATCTGCGGGCGCTGGAAACCTGTGTGAATACATGTACACAGACACACATGCTCATCAACTAATAGAAACAAATCTTCAAAACATGACAACAGAACTTTTATGCCCACTGTCTCCAACTGGCATCAGGAAGAGTGAGAAATTACCCATAAATATTTGAAAAAAATAAAGTGTTATATCATAATCAAAGAGTCAAATAACTGGATTGAATTTCTTGGCTTTCATTATGAACACTGGTTGTGTTCGTTTTTGTTTTTCTGCAAAGATCTCTCACTCTGCCCTGCTTCCAGCGGTGTCTGGGAGCTATCCTTCACTTGGTGTGTAGAGGGCGCTGTTGTAAAGAAAATGTCCAGGTTAAAGGCCCTGATAAGAATCTAGGCCAGTTTCCTGCTGTCTTGGTTACCATGGAGACCACACTTCAGTGAAGGGCGATGCATTCCGTGGGCCCGATTTGGAAATGTGTAACAGCAGATGCCTTTACTGCCTTTGTTTGAGTCTTTGCCCTTGCAAAGCAACTCAGGCCGGAAGCCGCGCTGAGGAAGTCCATGTTTGTCTGCCCGGTTTTGTTTCCTCTGTACACATCTGTCTCCCAAGGGGAGTGCGCTGGCATGATGAGTCAATGCAGAAGATGTGAATTTGTAGCTGGAAAAAGAAATGTGCTTTCCTCCAGCCAAAGAAACAATTCAAATTCTTTTAAAGAAAAAAAATATTTTATTAGATGCTTGCTTAGACTGTTACTATATGTGGTAACTACTCGGGCGTGTCAATTGTTTCATCACCCGAAATGTCTGAGACATACATGCCAGGGTATAGGTTTCTGTTGGGGAAAAAAAAAAAAAAACAGAAAAAAACCCACATATTTTGCTGGAGATTGGCAGTCAAGAGCCTGCGTTTGAATTCTAACTGACCGTATTTTATTGATCTTCTATTCCATCCTAGACTGCCTTCTTCATCCACGAACTGGGGTTCTAACCACCACAGAGTAATTGGGGGTTCCCATCACTGTGACACACGGAGTAATCATCCTGTAAGGAGAGAGGTTGATTTGGGTTCACGTTCTGGGAGGGTTCAGTGCACAGGTGATCACTTTTGGGTTTTTGACGAGGTCGAGTTTCGGTCATGGTGGAACTGAGGGAGATGCAAAGCTGTGGCCAGGAAACCAAAGAGAAGAGGGGAGGAGCTGAGGGTGCACTGTGCCCTCGGTGACCTAAGGACCTGCCACCAGGTGCGTGGTGTCCACTAGCAGCTGTACTAGCTCCCAGTCACACCATGCTGGGAGGTTGTGCTGGCTGGCTTTATGTCAACTTGACACAAGCTATTGTCATTGAAGAAAAGGGAACCTCAAATAAGAAATGCCTCCATAAAATAGGGCTGCAGGAAAAAATCTGCAGGCCATTTTCTCATTTGGTGATTGATGTCTGAAGGCACAGTCAATTGTGGGTGGGGCCATCCCTAGGCTGGTGGTCCTGGGTTCTATAAGAAAGCATGCTCAAGCAAGCCATGGGAACAAGCCAGTGAGCAGCACCCCTCCACGGCCTCTGCATCATCTCCTGCCTCTGGATTCCTGCCCTATGTGAGTTCCTGACCTCCCTGCTTTTGATAATGAACTGTTATATGGAACTGTGAAAGAAATAAGCCCTTTCCTCCCCAAGTTGTTTTTCATTGCGATATTTCATCCCAACAATAGTGACCCCAACTAGGACAGAGGCGATTTCAGCTCAAGTTATAGCAACTGTCGAGCAATGGTCAGTCTGTGTCCTTCACTGTGGGGAGGACTGAAGGTGGAGCAGGAGCTTAGAGCAGGGCCCTTGCCTACCATGCAAGGGACTCTGGGTCAGCCCACTGCACTTTCTCAACCAGCAGCAAGGGCAAGGGTTCTTGATGCTATGGCACACACAAAACCCTTCAACTTATCTATCGCCATCATTTAATTATCGGGTACATGATATTAGCAGCAACGCAGAAACTGACAAGAAAAGTTAATTAACTCCTCCAAGTTTCTTATAACAATTAAGCTCAGAACCTTAATTTGCTTTCTGTTGCTATGGTGAAACATTGACCGAAGCCAATCTGGAAAGGGAAGGGCTTCCAACTCCTAGCTCCCTTCCATCCCCAAGAAGCAGAGGCAGGAACTCAAGGCGGGAGCCGAGGCAGAGGCTATAGAAGGGTTCTTTTTACCAGCTTAGCCCCTGGTTGCTCAGCCTGCTTTCTTATACACCCTGGGACCGCCCTTCCAGGGGTGTGCAAGCCCTCCCACATCAATTGTCAATCAAGAAAATGCAGCACAGAGTTACCTACCATCAGACAGGTCAGTCTGATAGAGGTGTTTCCTCGGTTGAGGCCCCTCTTCCCAGATGACTCACTTGTGTCAAGTAATAAAAACCAACCCGGAAAACAGATTTCCTGACCCCTGCTCAGGGGCTCGTGTCCACACGCTCAAGTGACTTTTGTGAGTACATGCAACAGTTCTAGGCACCTGTGGGTTTTGAGGTGTTTTAGCCTCAGTACCGTCCTAAACACCAGCCAAGAGAAACTCGCACGACTAATGGGGGCCTTTCTTAGATGTTAGATTTTCCATAGGATAACCAAAGTACTCCGTAAGATCCAAATATCAATGGATAGAATGTAAGCAGTGTGCCAGAAACAGAAAACTTCCTTTATGTCTGTATGTGATGGACATAGAATTTTGTTTCTAATGCGGGCATTCCCACTGTGATACTTTCTCCCAAGAACACAAATCTATGGTTCCCACAAATCTACGAGTTAGTGACAGACACCCAGACCCCTGAGCTTCTGAGTTGAAACAATGATTTGTTCACCTCTCATTGTGGTCCCGAGGAGAGCAGACTTGTAAATGATTCTCTACCGGTTCGAGCAGTGGAAGCCGAAGGGAAGTCAGAAACATGGACCACCTTCTGTCTTTGTGTCTGTAACTTCTATCCCTTTTGCACCAATCATGGGGCTCAAATCTAAAGCTTGCTTTCTATCAGAAGAGTCATCCTAAAAAGCCAATTTGGTGGAGGCAGAGACAAGCGAATCTCTAAGAGATGGAGGCCAGCCGGGTCTGCATAGTGAGACCCTATTTCAATACAACAAAATAAAAACAAAATGACAGTTCTAACAGAATCTTTGTTCCCATAGCAATATAAGGTACTTGTTACATTTTGCTCAAATCTACTTAGAAAAGAAGCCTGTGGGTGTGGTATTGAGGAATATATAACCATGTTGGGTTCTAATTTTAAAATTATTCATTTGAAGAGGGTTTATATTTGGTTAATACTTATTTTAAAGATAAAGACAATACTTTTGGCTCAGGACAATAACTAAAGTTCATTGAGGATTTGTTTCCTATTCATGGTCTTAAGATATCAAATCCTTCAAATGATTGAGGTGATAAATGAGGCCCAAGAGAGTTTCAGAGCTGAGTGGCAGAGCCAGGTTCAGTCATAACCCAGGTGATCAGCAGTGCTGTGCTCTCGGGGAACGTGCCAGAGCCAGCATGGATGTAGGACCAAAGAGGGCACCACCAAGAGACCCTGTTCTTCCCAGACTGGATTTGAATTCTTTGTAAACAAGTTCATTTCAGGACAACTGAGAGAAGGCAGAGCAATCCAGAAACAGCACCTCAGCCCTTCAGCAAAAATCACCAGAAAATCGTGTGGGTGTCTTTTGGTGACTTATTGATTCCCAAGCACAAACACTGTGTTGTGAGTTGTAAGGATTTTGAGTCCATAGATCTATAGACTGGAAAAGGACAGAGAAAAGATGACGACACACATTTCTGAGGCTATCGAATAAGTGGTCAATAAGCATTTATTGAATGGTGACTACAGCTTCAGAACAGGGGGTAACCCTTTGGATTGGAGGGGATGGGGAAGGTAGGGCATGGACCTTCAATGGAGCCTTGGTCCATAGAAGGGACTTAGACTAAGCCTATATGAAAGTGGACTCAAAGTAGAGGTATTTTTATGGGAACTGAAAGCATACAAGAAGGAAAGAATACACCCCTTTTCAGAGAATAGAATCGCTGATACACTTTCATTTTAGAGCATAAACTGCCCATCCACCCAGCCACCCAACCATCTAACAACGCTTATCACTCATCAGACACTGGGTCACGACTGGAGACACTGGTAGGTGGAGCTGGAGACAGATGCAAGGATATCTGGAATGCCAGCTCCAAAAGACAGACTTTCAGTTGATGATAAGCCATCGATGGTTTCTGAGCTACAGAAACAGAATTTAAAATTTTACTATGGAAATGGCAGACAGACAAAATTAAACAGGATGGGCTGCAGAGTAAGAGGCAGAGAATTGGACTTCTACAAGGACCTTCTGCCAAGGTCCCTGGAGGAGGTCCCTGGGCTCTGGGCAGACAGGATGATGGCAGCTCCAGGGAGTTGGGCTGGGGATGCCTGGGATTTGGAGATGTTGTAGGGAATCAGCACACAGCTTGAGTAATAATAGGGGAGAATAGACACAGGCATCCCAGCTCTTGGAGAGCTGGTGTGGGTAAGAGGATGCTGCCAGTAAAACAGAAAGGCTTGGACAGGAGTTATTCAGTCTGGGTATGTCTCTTCCTCAAGACCTCTCTTACATCTGTCCCATCTTGATAGATCCTTCTGACCACAGCTAAGCAGAGATTTTGGGGGCAGATGAGGCCCATATTCCTGTTCCTGGCAGCATGAAGCATACACTTTATACTTAAATGTAACTTACATTTTAAAACTGGTAACCAAACTGAGTTTTGAGTACAATTAAGTTTTAAAGTGATCAACACTTCATAGATATAGGATCAGATTTTCATACAAAAATTATTTAACTTTTCTCTACTTTCTTTAACCCCATGATGCCAGAATGCTCAGAAAGACCTCAAGGAAAATTCCCACCCTGCATTTTCTCAGAGAAAAAGGGCTATAACCTCCCTCTGTTGCTCTTCTCTGATGGATGGACAGTGGTCTAAACGCATCAGTTTTTCCCAATCCACCTTTCTTTTAATCTAAATCTTTTTTGTTCTCAGTCGTTTTATCATGGCATCTCACAAGGAATGGCTTTGCTTTTTAATTTCATCTATGGAGCTTGCTGTCATTTTCCAATGGGATGTTGTAAGCAGGAAAGGCAAAATGATGCTCAGCAGAAAACCCCCAGCATGTCAGACAGTTCAACACTTTCATTGACTCCACTCACTGAAGCCTGGGCGATAAATGAGTACATATTACTTGACATTGGAATGACTTTTTCCCGTGTCTTTTCTGCTGCGCGATGACAGATAATTTCTTTAGCAATCACTGTGTTCTTTTCATATTCTTGGAATCCTGGTGTTGGAAGGAACATCAAAAAGTTCGTCGTGTTTCATCTCCCACTTGCCAACAGAATCGTGCTTAAACCGTCCAAGATGGATCACTTGCTGTCTGTTGTGCTCTCTGAGGTTCAGACTTGGAGAAGGGTCATCGGCAGGATGCCGGAAGCACACTTAGAACATGCCATAGTCCTCCTGGTTATCCATCCACCTTGCAAAAACCTGCAGACACAGTTGAGCGTGGTTGAGTAGTCACCTGATATCCTGTAATGAAAATGGTAGACTATGCAGAAAAGAAGGAGTATTAGTATTTCCTTTAAAAAACAACATTTTTGATCTCGAAGAAATTTTGTGTATGTGCTTATGAGTACATTTTGTGTGCATTTGTGTGTATGGGTACATGTTTGTTGAGACCAGAGAGTACCCTTCAGTTCTGTTTCTCCGTGAGCACCGCCATCATGTTCTCAAGGTCATCAATTAGGCTCTGCATTCTGTTTCCCTGACATTGGGCTTATAAATTCTACTATACCTGCCTTCTTAAAACAAAAATGAACGAACAAAAAGCATGGGTTCTGGAGAGTAAACTAGGGCCCTTGTGCTTGTACATCAAGTATATTATAGACTGAACTAAATATCCCCAGGCCCACCTAGAATATTTTTTAAAAATATGGTATTCGACTCAGAACTTGACACACTGTAGGCCCATCATTAAAGTTTCAGAAAATAAACTGATATGTAAATCTTGCTATTGAAACGTGGCTTCCAGGGGAGTCAGTGGCTGATAATTCTCCCCTGCTCATTCCTTGAGTTCTATGTTTCAGTTGGTTTGTGTTATTTTGGAACTGCATCTCACTATGTAGCTCAGGCTGGTCTCAAACTCACAATCTTCTTGCCTTATCCTCCCAAGTGCTGACACTGTAGGTGTGTCCCGACATGCCTGGCTGCTGAGACCTGTGACCTGCGACTGTCCACACATGTCCCAGGAGGGGTGTGGGAATACTGCATGCACACTGCTATGGGAGAAGCAGCTCTAGAGTCAAGTTCAGGAATCTCAGTCCTTGCACCCCCACACCTTGAACTTGGGTAGACTTTAACACACTAAAACTATTTGGAGTTCAGAACAAAGGAATCTGTTCATGCTGAATAAACTTGATGTGACATTTGGACACAGGACCTCCGATGGCATAAGTTCCATTCACCACCTACTTTTTAAGGGCACAGTGCACTTTGGGGCTAGTGTTCAGTTTTACTTGAGGGAGAGCCCATGCCTAGCTCATTTTTGTATGTTTGTGCCATGAGCTAGCTTACATCTACCATGCAATCATTAAAAACTTATGCATCTTAAAGAGCTATGCCTTGTGCATGTGTGACTAGATGACATCAGTACCCAAAGAGGAAGCTGGAATGCTGAGATGAGTGAGACCAGCACCGGAATGAGAGAAAAAGGAGTTGTGTGGAGGACACATTCTGCCATCCAAAGGTTTCTTTATAAAAAAGTAGACATTCAGTCATTCTAACACCATGCTTGTGATGAAATCCTTGGGTCCGCCCTCCTCCTAAATGACCCATGCTCTCAAGCTTCAGATGGCAGAAAAGCACTTATGGCCATGGATACATCTGATTCATACTTAATGTTGATCATCAAACCATTGATGAAATCTCCTCTAAAACATTGCAGCCAAGCAATTTGGAAAGGAGACATCCTGAGAGACCCTTGGTAGCCCACAGGCCATTGCTCGTGGAGCTGCAGAGAATGTCCTCACACCCGACTCACAGCTCTGAGTCCCACACTTGTGAGATGTGACACAGTGGCATTGCTAAAGTCTGGCAAAGACACAAAGCCCAGAGGCACGCGTGGCTGGCCGGCAGTGAGAGAGATGCTGACAGCAATCACAGGGCTTTAGCATCTCGCCTGCCACATGTGCTTTTCTTTGTCGCCCAAGAACCCAGAGGAAAATGCCACCCAAAAGGCTGTTTTGCACAGCTCTGCCCTGGTGAGTTTCTTTGTCAACCAGATACACCTAGTAAGAAAGAGGGATCCCCTATTGAAGAACAGCCTCCATCAGCTTGGGCTGTGGGCATGGCAGCGGGGCATTTTCTGGACTGATAATTGACACACTAGGACCCAGCCCACTGTGGGTAGTGCCATCCTTAGGTGGGCTTGGGCTCTAAGAAAGGTAGCTAACACAAGCCCTGGAGCAAACATGTACACAGTGTTCCTCGCGGTCTCTTTCAGTTTCTGCCTCTAGGCTCTTGCCTTGCCTTCCCTTGATGATGAACTATGACCCGTAAGCCAAATAAAGCCTTTCTTCCTCCACCTTGCTTTTGGGCAGTGTTTCCCAGCTACAGAGAAGTGGGGCAGAGTCACCTTGGTGAGAGGAAACCGGGAACGCGTAGGATTGAGCAGCATTCCAGCATCAGCAAAACCCATGTTACAAACAAATCATTGTAGAAGCATCTTCAAGCTTGAAAAATGAGTCATTCCAACCGCAATTCACAGTCAGTGACATTTACCTTAAAGTTCTCCTTTGGGAACAGACTGCATGGAGTCCTTTTATTCGTTTTTCAGACAGAATGTCACTGTAGTATTCAGACTGGCTTTGAAGTTCAACTGGTGGTCCCCTCCCCTCAGCATCCTCTGTGTTTAGATGATAGAAACATGCAACCATGTCTAAAGTTTTCTTTCACCCGAAAATAAGAAGGTGGGGGAGAGAGGTCATGATGGCTCCAGGCAGTAATCCCAGGACTAGGGAGGCTGAGGCAGGAGGACGGACAGTTCAAGGCTAGCTCTAGGTTTGCAGTGGGGCTCTGTGTCAAACAAACAAGGGCTAGAGACACAACTCAGTGGCTGAGTGACAGTCTAATGTGTACAAATTCTGGGCTTGATCCCCACTATTGAAAAATAATTTGGGGTAGAGTGCTGAAAGGAAGACATAGAGTTTCTTTAGGGTCTGTATCTAAACCTCACTGAAACCTCCTTTTTTCCAGTTCTTCCTCTTATAAGGCTTTCAGTTTTATTCAACTAGAGATAGACTGGGTCTACAGGTTATTCTAACATACCATTTTTCTTAGATTATTATGAGAACATAATGCCATCAATTACCAACAAAAACATATCTGCTGTTAAAGCCGTGCATTGGCTCTCGTTGCTGTTGGAACTCACATTCAGAAGCTGGGGGGGCGGGGGTCCCCGGCTCCGAGTAGCTGGATCCCTGGTGTTATGGAAACAAAGAGCTCTTACCTCATAGCCTGTTGGTGTATGCAGTCATAAATGTGACAGTTACTGGGGCTAGTCGCCTTCTCTGCCTTCCTGCAGACCTGAGACTAACACACTAACGTTCCTTACTGATAACAGATGCCCGAGCCGAGCCTTTGAAATCCCCCTGTTGATTCCATTAGAGGAAAATGGCTTTATGCAGTGGTCTTGGGGAGGGGGGGATGATTGCTGTTGTGTGGACCCCTGGCTGAGTACCATGCTTTTCTCTTGTAGGTGATGTGCCTTCAGGACTTTTTTGGTGACGATGACATTTTTATTGCATGTGGACCAGAGAAGTTCCGTTACCAGGATGATTTCTTGCTAGATGAAAGTGGTAAGGAAAAAAAAAGTTCAAAACCCGGGGAAATTTGAGGCAGCTTTCCAAAATGAACTGCACCAGGCCAAGATTATGTCAACTCCAAAGCTACCAAATCAGTTTCAGATCCTCTCCTGCCTTGTCTTTCCTATATCTTGCATTTCTTTGATTTTTTTGAAATATAGAAAACAGATGAAATGATAATTGAAAAGGTTAATCCATTTGGAAGAATACATTCCTAATGGCTAATTTATAGCCGTTTAATAACTAAGTTGATGCCTTTCAGAGTACCACGGTGTGGATTTTGATACTTTTAATTATTTATTTTCCTAAAAAAAATTTATGGCAGATGGATTTGCAATCATAAAATTACCAAGTGTGCTCCCAGACTCAGCTTTCATGTGGCTTCCTCTAATTCCTGAGAAAATGGTTTGGCACTCTGTCCCTGAAGTCCATTGGAATTTATATGTCATTAACATCTGTAAAGTGTCAACATGGTAGCTTCCTTCCCTCAATGAACTAAATGTGACCCTTGGTGATTAATAAAGGGGGGAGGTTACTGATAAATAGAGAAATTGGATGGAAAAGGCTATGATTTTCAGAATGATTTACTTTTGTGGGGTCTGTGACACTTTAGAATCTTACAGGGTCACAGGTAAAATAATCGCTAAGGACACCCTGCCGGGGTAATTTCACTTCTATTTAACTTAACTAGGGAACTATTACATAGCTACCGACACTTCGAATTCTGTCTAGTTTGAGAAAGTTTTGGAAGTCATAAGTGAATTCCTGGCTCCATTGACAGAATGGGTGGACGGTCCTGAAGTGCTGGCCCAGCCTGGCTGCACCCTAAAACTTGAGTGGCATGCTCATCTAGGACCACTTATGTGTGCTGTCATGATGGGCTACATGTCGATATTTTCTCAGTGACAGATGCCACACACGGTGGAGTCTCGTGACAATACAGTGCTCAGGCACAGCATAGCCAGTCACTCTTCTTTAGTAACTAGTTTATATGATGTTTCCCCCATAGGCCACCGGAGCACACAGGTCACAACACATTGTCATTAAGCAGCACAGACATGTCCGTAGATAACATCAATGATACACACCTAAACATTCACGAATCCATGACTTAGGGAATGCGGGCAAGGAGAACTTCCCGCCATCACGAAAACCTCAAGTGCTCCATGGAAGCACACACCGCTAGCATGAATGTGCCAATGACAAGATTTATTTCCCTGCAAGGCCCTAACTGGAGGATTACTTTGGCATCTCTTTCCCTCCAAATAAGTTTTCTCTAAATATATGCCATCTTTCTAATGGATACACATGTCCTCTTGGGGCAAGGATTTATGGGAAAGTCTCATTCACAAGATGTGCTCAGGGAGGAGAATGCGCCACCTTGTTTAAGGACAAAGCAGCTTTGCCGTTTTGTGGAACACGCAAATGTTTCCAGCCAGGGCACAGAGCTGACAGCACGGGTTTTGAGAAAAATAAATGGCCTTGACTTTCAATTTGAAGAAAATCGCTGCTTTTGATAGGATGGTCTGGGACACCAGATGTGTGCTGCAGGGAAAGCCCACTTGCTGCTTTGAGTGTGAGAGCAGCCTGTCCGCCTGGCCCGGAGTACAGCTTATTCCCGATCAGCAGAGCTGGCCACTGGTGTGCAAGGCCTCCCTACCCTTTATCTAGTCATAGGCTGACTTCAGTCCGCCACTCCCACCTGGCCCAGCTTGGGAAGCCACACAGCTGGCTGGTCCTCTGCTACTGATGTGGTAAGGTAGGCTGTCAGCCTGGGAGCTTCAACCACCCACCACCACTGGCAGGCAGACTTTCTGTGAAGTATACCAGAAAACTGCGGGCGGGGGAATCTTACCAATTTCCCTCATTATCAAAATGCATATGGAGGTGTAGCTCAGTGAGAGGGCGCTTCCTCGCTCCCTCCCCAGCCTTGCTAGAGAGACAGCTCCTCCGTTAAAGGCACTGGATGCTTTAGCAAAGAACCTAGGTTGGACTCCAGGCAGCCACAGGGTGGCTCATGACCATCTGTAACTTTAGTTCCGAGAAACCCAGTACCTTTCTCTGTCCTCCTGGGGGCACCAGGGACATGCATGGTGTATAGACATACATGTAGGCAAAGCACACATGTATATAAGATAAAATAAAAGTGAAAGTATTTTAAAAGATAGCACAAGTCACACTCACACAGACTAATACACACCTATGCATGCACTACACACACATGTACACACATACACACATGCGTGTATGCATACACACATACACACACACACACACATACACACTATTCATCTTTTGACACTTAGCCCTTTGAGGGAGCTCTACAAACCATTTTGTTACGCTCCTCACTTCCTTTCTCCCGATAAACACGTCCCATCCAATTCTCTGTGTGAAATACATTTACTGTGGAACTTGTCCTCCCCCATTCTAGAAGAAACACGTGGGCACAGGACGGGGGAAGGAGAGTCGACCAAAGGAAAAAAAAATCTAAATTGAGGTTTTACTTCCTTGGATGAACTTACCCAGCCTAGATTCGCACATTGACAACTGCAATTTTCCTGATACTTGAACAGCATGTTCTGGGCTAATGTATTAAAATGTGAGTCTTTTTATAAATGCTCTGAGTGTGATTTAACTCAGCTCATTTCTTCTTCCTGAACATTGATGCGGTATATGTGAAGTTCCACAGTAAACTTCCTTAAAGGTGTGTGGTGACATCTTCAGAATTAATAGTTTTCCTCGTGCAGAGGCACACTGATTTAATGGTGTCAGGAAGTGGCCTTGTGTAACAAGGCAATGCTTTTATCTTATCTTTAGAAATGAACCCAGCCACTAGTGTGCCTGGAATTAGGAAGGATACATGCCTCCCCCTCTCCCAAGAACCACTAGCAATCTCCCAAAGACATTGCCCCGCGGCTTTCCAGTGGATGCTTCTGGAGCAGACATATATTTCCCAGGGCCACATGGGCGCAGGATCAGCATCAGAAATGAACGACCATAAATACTCCTTCCCACCTTCACGTGCTGCGTGCAGTGCCTTCCTTGTTCTAATTCAGAATGTAACCATTTTAGCAGGGTGTCATCCATCAAGAGAGTTTCGGCACTTCCATTGGCGGCCAGAGTGCTATATATAGAGGCCAGCAGAGGCTGGCAGAGCCGCCCCTTGTGGCACCTGCTGTCTGATGCAGAATGAGGGAAAAGTGAAGGAATATGCCAAGCTGGAGACAGGAAGCTCAACACGGCGTTGCTTAGACACCAATGGCCAACCAGTGAGCGTGGCACTTACTGCCATTCGGAAGTGACAGGGTTTGCTTGTCCACATCAACTCCTTGGTGATGAGCCTGGCCTAGATGTTACCTTTTTGTCTAGTCCCTCATCCTCAAAGCCTATGTCCCCACCCTTCATGGCTTATAATCATTATATAGTCTTGTCATGGGTGGGTCACCACTGTCCAGCCAACAGCTTACTTGAAAGGCTAAATCTCTCTTACTTTTCTGAGATCTTGAAACTCAGGCCAGGAAATTATTTTTTGAAGCTTATGTACTTTTTGTAGTTCGTTTCTTAAGGCTGCTGTATACATGACCACAAACTAGACAGCTAGGGTAACAGGAACTACTAGAAAAGATCTTGAGTGCTATCAAGATGGAAAATGCCTTTGTTATTTTTTTACGAATCTCATATAAGCACTCAATGTATTTTAGCCAATATTTACAAATTCCTCACCTTTCTGGATTTTCCCACTCATATCTCCCAACTTCGCATTTTCTTGTTTTGTTTTAAGATAAAAGTGAAAAACGTTTGAGGTGGTGGATAAGCTAATTACTCTGACTCGATCACTCTACACTGTGTATGGAAACATCACATTGTATCCCAGAAATATGCTCAATGTTATGTACCAACTACAAACAAGCATTTCAAATACCAGGGTGAGGGGAAAGCCAAGAGACTTACTGTGCTGCAGCGATTGAGGCAGAACGTTCAAAATGAAGTCATGGGTAGAGAACTGTCTGGAGTACAAGGCAGAATCGGTCCCTCCCTCTTCCACTTAGTGGCTGCTGGCTGCAGAGGCAGTCTTGCTTTCCTTGCCTTGCAGGGAGCATCCATCCAAGCAGCCTCCTCCATCCCCATGACTCAGTATGTTTATCCCACTTCCCTCTTCCTAGAAGGTCACCAGTTGTTAGATAAAGATCTCTCCCCCTGTCTGCTGTGGCCTCCTCTTATCTCTAGAACATCTTCAAAGACCTTTTCTCCAAAGGACTTCATGTTCACAGGTATCAGAAGCTGGGACTTAAACAGGGCTTTCTGAGGGACAACTATCTCTGCACACAATGGAAATGGTGAAAGCCATTCAGATTTTAGTTGAACCAAATTTATTTCCTCTGATTTTTAAAATTACTGGAAGGGTACTAAGTGTGTATTTGTATACCTTGTTCATGCAGTGCCCACAAAGGCCAGAAGAGGGCATAAGATTCCCTAGACCTGTGGTTACAGATGACTGTGGGCTACCATGTGGGTGCTAGGAATTAAACCCAGGTCCTCTGCATTAACAGCAAGTCCTCTTAGCCACTGAGCCATCTTGCCAGCCCCCCTGAGTCCTTGGATTTGAACAATGATATCAGTAGTCTAGTAACAGAGTGGCTATTGGCAGAGCTGTTGGTGATCTGCCCTTCATCTGATGGGCTCAACAAATGCTGTCAGGGGATTTCACACCACGGTGTTGAGGGTCCCCTTGAAACCCTTTGTCTAAGCTGTGAATGAGTGTTTTCACAGGCACAGGGGCCTGTGTGTCTCCTTGACTGAACTGCCAGTCCAAGAGATGCTGATGTAGAGCTGATAGCCAATAATCTCCACTGAAAGCCCATTAGCTCCCTGCAGGGAGGGGCTTGTCCACTGGACATCACAGGGTTCTGCTTTGGGGACTGTGTGCCTTAGCAGAGCTAGAAATGTTCATCTGACCACACCACGGTGAGTGGTTGAAGTCCTCCAGGAGGGAGGCCGATGCCATAATCTGCAAGGAGTCCATCTTAGCTAAGAAAGTAAAAATTGAATGGCTATATACAAGAATCTGTGCTGTATAATTCGAATGGAAAGAAATGCCAGGAAAAGCCAGCTCCCAGGCAGACTGCTCTTGTTGGCCAGGAACAGGTCAGTTTTATTGGCTGTGTGTGAAAATTGTTTTTCCTTACCTGCAGGCTTAATGTCAGATGTGTGATTTGGTCCATTCCCTGTGTGTACTGAGGGTCTATATTTCAAGTCTTCTTGTTAAAGTAAGAGAGATGAAACTAAGTTATATTTATATTTGTGTGTACACATGTACATACAAATCCATATATGCATAAACAGCACAGAACTAAAGAATAGAATAAATAGTTAAGCTTTGGTAGCTGGGTAGTGTTCTACTTTTTTAAAAGTGTATGTAGGCATTTTGTTTGCATATGCATGCAGTACCTGTGGGGCCAGGAGAGGGCATCAGATCCCCTGGAACTGGAGTTACAGATGCTTGTGAGCAGTCATGTGGGTGCTGGGAATTGAACCCAGGTCCTCTTAACTACTGAGCCGTCTCTCCAGTCCTATTATATTTCTCTTGAGACAAGGTCTCACTATTTTGGTCAGACTAGCCATGTTTCACTATAAATCTCCAGCTGGCCTTCAACTTGAGATCCTTTTGCCTTAGCATCCAGAGTGCTGTGAGTATAAGTGCCTGTCACCACGTGAGGCACAGACTTGAAACTTGTCAGATTATGAAAGTTGAAGACTTTTTTAAGAACTCTGAAGTGTGATGTGAACATGCACACATGCATAGTATCCTACCAGCAGGACATGAGTCTAGCTTTCCCTAGGCATAACCATCTGGGATACAGTGTTCTTCTTGGGTATGAGCATCTTTCCAGAAGGGACATTTCCTCAGCTTCACATGGGAAGACTCCCATGGTGTTGGGTACCCATGCCTAGTTGGTATATATTCCTATAACTGCTTCATCCTGACTACCTTTATGGATTCACTTCTGAATGAAATGACAGAAACTGTAATAAGTACCATCCATTGTGGTGATCTCCACCACTTTCCCCAGCTCTGAGTGCTATAAAACTGACAGTAACAGAAACAGTATTGGGTTAGCCTCGTCCTGCCTGTGTGGTGTCTTTATCCCACATCCTGCTTCCCTTGTTGTATCTACTGCTCCCCACCTAGGGGGGCTGGGATGAACGTCAAGTGAAATAAATGTCAAAGCACCTCCAAACAGTCTCCCCTCACTGAAATAAGCCCCCAGAAGATTGCAGTCAGACTCAGGCACAGATATATTTGTGGGAATTCGTCGGATACAGATGCCACCAAGATTCACTTTGGTCATTCTTTGGAAGGTGGTCTTCGTTGTTTTCTCCTGGCCCCATGTCATGCTGGACGTGAGGCAGGCCCCTGAGGAGTTCTGCCATTCCCTGGTGGCAATCTCAAAGTATTAAATAGGCACATTTAGAAAAACCAGTCAGATTTTTAAAACTAACAGCCTTCAGGATCCCTAACTTTGGGAATTGTGTGTGTGTGTGTGTGTGTGTGTGTGTGTGTGTGTGTGTCCATCTGTCCATATTGATTTGGGTGCTGAGATCTCTGATGCTCTCACTGCTCCACCCTGGATCTGGCGGTGACTGGAAGCCACAGTTAGTGAAAATACAGAGAAAAGTGAAGTTTAAGTAAAGATCAGGCCTCCCTGTAAAGTGATTTGGAACTACTGCTTTCAAAATTCAGTATTTCTTCCATTCATTCATTCATTCATTCATTCATTCATTCATTCATTCATAAACTCTTCCACTCATAGGTGCACTATGCAGCAGGACATATACCAGGAACAAACAGCTGTAGGTAGCCAGCCACCACATACGATGCCTCGTATTAGCTTTGAATGCTGCTCACATTTAAGGTACCAGAGGCTTTTCAGCATTGAACTATGACCCAGAGTATTAAATATTTCTGCTGCTTCTCATGGGTTTTTTACCTTTGGGAGAGTTATAATGTTAAAATGATTAATGGCTCACAGCAGACCAATAGCTCTTCGTAGCTTTAATTGGGTTATGAGGCTGGTTCGTAGCAAGTCTTGTGGGCAGATTTCTCCCAGATGTACGATTTGACTGTTTCAGAAGTTATTTCTAGGAATGAATAGGCCGACAAAAATTGTCTTCTGAGAGGAGCATGTCAAATCTGGCATGCTTATTCTTCATTTTCCATTGCGTTGGTTTTGGTTTGAAGAATTCAGCCTAATATTAAAAGTGGAGGGCTGGGCTGTTTGCTTGAGCTCTGAATAAAAACACGAATGCTGGTGGGCTCTTGTTTCCATTTGCCTTTTGTCAATTAAATTTTTATTTTATTTTTATTATGTTTTGATTTTAGGATTTTGAACTGTTTTTCTTGTCTTGTTTTTATTTGCTTTATATATGTATGCATTTGGTTTACTTTGAGACATAGAAAGAGAAAGAAAGAGAAAGAAAACATGAAGTTTGGTGGGTAGAGGGGTGAGGGAAGATCTGGGAGGAGATGGGGGAGGGGAAGAAGTGGGATTAAAATTATGAAAATACTGTTTCTATAAAATATTAAAAGGAAACAGCAAGGAAGTGCTGAAGACTTTCTTGACCACAAACACCCTTACTGTGAGTAGAGATGGAAGCCTTCTTGGCGCTCAGTGGTGCACAGATTTAATTAACTGCTATGCCATGGAGCTGAATGGGGGGAGTCCTGTGCATTGGAAACAGAAGCTACGCCAAGCACAAGCTAGTTCACTTGCTGCCATGAGAACAATTTCTATACCAGAGATGCAGGCATTAGGGACCACATGCCATCACGGCTTATTAAAAGCCACTTTCTCTTTTGATTGTCTTTGGGGTTCTTCAGGGGCTTCAGCAGAGAGAGTCCAGCCTTCTTCCCTAATGTGCCTTGACAGTGTCTTCCAGCTCCGGTTTTATTTTCTAAAGCGCTCACTTCCCGTGGGCCTCAGATGATCCTCTTGGGAAGGGATCTAATGATGCAGACTCAGATCGATCAAATCACTCATTCATTTCATGTCCTGACCAACAGGCCAACTATGTAGAAACCCACCCACGTCTACCATTCCCTGCTGTTCATGGAGAAGCCCCATCTAGTGATTTCTGTCTCCCACGAACCCTTACAACGGAGCAGGAGAGCATTGCCTCTGTTTTAGAATGATGGGGTTCCCATCACAGCTGTCTGAGAACCCTTCCACATAGGGCTTCTAGCACATGTAAGGCTTCATTCCTCACATACCAAACGGAAGACTATATTAAAAAGAAAAGTCTTTCTTGAAGATTCTGCCCTCTCTAAGGGCTTATGCCTTTGACAGACTTGAAATGGATGAAAGGCCCAAAGACTATATCTGTAGGTACTTTGAAATTTCTGGAAGATGACCCAGCTCAGAGTTCACTCTGGGATCTAGTTTTTACTTCCTTGGTATCTGGGTGAAACTTCTTTTATTTTATGTCTGTGTCTGAGAGTCAGCACACATGTGCAGGTCCCCACTGGGGTCAGAAGAGGGTGTCAGATCCCTTGGATCTAGAATACAGGCATCTGGGAGCCCCTGAAAAACTCGGGTCCCAAGAACAGCAATGGCTCTGAATCACTGAGCCATCCCTCCATCCCTGAAACTTTCATTTTGAATTCCATCATATTTGTGATTGGTTCCCACACCAGCCATATACTTAATATTCCAATAAATAATGTCAACGTTCTGACCACTGTGTTGAAGATTCTTTTTTTCCTCCTTTCTCCTTGATTTCTCTCTGGCATGTTCCATTTCTGATGACCCCCTCCTTGAAATTTTGTTCTCTGGAACTCTGCAGCCTGATCTTCTGCATTTCTTATTGCTCCTGGGCTCCTTCCAGTTTTGCACTTTGCCATATATCCTTAGTGGCTGTTCCCTGAGACTCATTCTGCATCCCTTTTTTCTACTTAATTACTCTGCTCCTGGCCAAGTTCATCTACTTTAATGGCTTCAGCAATGATGGTGATGGGCCACAATGATGGTGACAAATGGCAGCCAGATGGTAAGCAATAAGCAGAACCTTTTGAAGTATCTGTAATTTTCCCCATTTTACAATTAAGGAAATTAAGGCTTACAGATGATAAATAATTTGTCTGAGGCCACACAGCTAGCTAATATAGAAGGCAGAGTTCAAACCCAAGGCTGTCTACATTTGACGATTTTTTAACTTCTAAATTCACTGACCGCCTCCCAGTCTACATGTCTAACCCTGATTCTTCACATGAGTCAAGCAGCCATATAACCAACTTTCTGGTTGGACACATCTGTGATTCTTCCACAGCCACAGAAACTTCAACATGTCCCACACATGAACTCATCCTCTAGTGATCAGCTTGTCAGACTGCGTCGCTCTCCTGGTTTCCAGGGTGAGTCCGTGGCCTCTGTAACAGAGGCTGGAGCACCAGAACCCAGGACGTGAGCCATCTGCCAGTACCTCTGACACCCACTCTCTAATGCCAAGTCCTTGTCTGGTCAGCAGTGCACGGGCAGTGTCTCCTGCCTGGGCTGTTGCAAAGGTGTACGAACTTGCTTTCTTAGGTCCAATGATTCCACGACCTTATTTGGACAGACTGACTCTCCCGGGTTTGTTTTGTTTTGCTATGCTTTGTTTATAGATCACTCCACACCCAGATTCCTTATCATGCTAGTGAAGGTGGTCCTACCTTCCCCCACTCAGCCCCATCCAGCTGCTGCCATCACTTTAGAACCCCATTTTCCATCCCAAGGGATATTTGCTGGTCTCCTTAGTATCTCTTCTCCTCAATATCTCCACCTTAGTCCATACTGTCCCACAAACCTGAGGCCTTTTTCTTCCTTCTCATCCCACCCAAATCCCTCTTGTCCTTTGACAAAAGTCACGTTTTATAAAGCTTTACCTTGTCTCTTTTGTTTGTCTCAACCCCTGAGTTCTTATTTTCTCAGTTCTTTGTTCCATTTTTTTTTATTGTGACATTGTGGTGATTCTGCCTCATATCACAGTCCTTTCTAAAGACAATGAGCACAGTTTATATTGATCACACTAACGCTTCAGATAAAACACTACAGTGTTGTCTTCTAAATCAAATCAGAGAAATTAAGTAAGGGTCCAACCAAGGTCATTTGCATTTCTGTGCTTCAAATACCTAGCTATTCATATTTTCCTAAGATCTCTCTCTCTCTCTTTCTCTCTCTCTCTCTCTCTCTCTCTCTGTCACACACACACACACACACACACACACACAGAGAGAGAGAGAGAGAGAGAGAGAGAGAGAGAGAGAGAGAGAATAAGGAATTGGCTCAAGTGACCATAGTAGAAAGTCCCGTGATCATGACTCTAAACCAGAGACTTGGGAAGAATAGTCTGGCATGATTCAGTCTACGTGTGAACACATTAGAACCTCAAAGTTGTGTGAACCCAGCATGGATAGCAGCAGCAGAAAAGGAGTTTGTCCAAGCTTAAGAAGGAAGGGCATGCATGGATGTTCCTCACAGTTCCTCTTATTTTATTTAGACTCTTGTCAGTTCAGATGATGAGGAAGGTGGCTACATTGACTGAGTCTGTCTATACAAATGGCAGTCTCATCCGGCAACATCTTCACAGACATACTCAGAAATGATGGTTATTCTGGATACTCTGCGGCCCAGGTGAATAGACAGAGGGGAAAAAAATCATTGTATCATCACACAGCCTGTGGCTAACAGAATTGGTAGAAACTGACAATCATAGTTTATATTTTATTTCACTTAATTATAAGCACCTGCACATGAGGCAGAGGCATCTTTAATCTCCATATCCCACCTCACCTATAGAGCACCATGAACGAGTAAGGACCCACGGTGTGCTATTTAGATTGATGGATACAGATGTTTGTTTCTCTTGTCATCCCTTCAGATGTCCGAGGATTGTAGCCCAACACTCCCACAAAGCTGAGCCTATTTTACCTTTTGAGATAGGGCCCCACTATGTAGATCAAGCTCATAGGGATCCACCTGCCTCTGCCTCCAAAGTGCTGGATTAGAGACATGCACCACCATGCTTGACCCCTGAATGCAGGCCACCACGGGACCCTCAAATACATTTGATAGGGCCCCAAACACATTCTGAAGCAGAGTAGGACCCATTAGGTTTTCTTTTATCTATAGCCACATAACTCAGGCTTATGGTTAACTTTGGGGGCAGCTGAACTCTCTGGAGTGAACTGATGTGATCTGTAATCCTGTTTGCTTCAACACAGATTTGAACTTCCATCCAATGCTTTAACTGTATGCATACCAGAGGGCATTTTATCAGTTTTAGTTTTAATTCTGTTCAACCGAGGTTCTTGAGCATTTAAGTTCTGCCCGGGGGATTCACAATACCAGGGGAAGGAGGGGAAATGAGATCTGAGTCTCAGGCCAATTCCTTTACCAATTAAATTGTGTTTCCTGGAGCTTGCCTAGTCAAACACCGATAACGTGGTTGCTCATACACTCCCAGACAGAAACACAAAGATTGGAAACTGAACTAACCCTCACAGGTTTCCTTGTGGGCAGTGGTGGCAGGAAGCATCAGGCCCAGCAGAAGGTTTTGTTTGGATCAGCTGTGCCCACAGCACAAATTTGACCACAGTGAATTTTCAAGAAATATATTTGAGCTGGGAGAATTCCTTGAGTTGGACAGTAGCAAGCCAGATGTGGTGTGGGCTCCGACAGAGGAAAGTGGGGCTGATGGAAGGGGACTTTCATAAGGTGGTCCTAGAAGCAATGCAAAGAAACATCTGGCTAATGCAGAAGAGCAGCTTTCTTTGGGTCACTCACTCTGTTCCAAAGTCCCTTGTTAGAAGGTAGCCAGCTGTGACTAGGCCTGAGTTTTAGGATGCGCTGGGTCTCAACTTGCAAGGCAGTTGTCATGTGAATAGAGTGGGGTGTCTCTGTCTTTGCATCACCTGCACCCTCCTACTCCTCTCAGGTTCCCCCCCCCAAAATGCTTACTCTCAAATTCATGACCCAAAACACGTGGCCAGAAAAAAATGAAACGAGACCCATATGTATCACACTTACAAAAATCATCTACAGTTCTCACCTGGAGAGGTCACTCGGTGGTCAAGAGCACTTGATGCTCCCTCCTGTAGAGGGCTGGGCTTGAGTACCCAGAACCCACAAGGTAGTTTACAACCATCTGAACCTCTAGTTTCAGGAGATCCAATGTCCTCTCCTGGCCTCCACAGGGTGGTGCGCACACACACAGGCAACAAACACTCATACATGTAAAAATAAAAGTAAATAAATCTTACTTTAAAAAGATCAACTCCAGATACACCAATACCTCTTAGTATGAAAACTGAACCCGAAGCTTCCAGAAGAAAATATGAATAGGTAGTGCCCTACATAGTATAGACACTTCTGAATTAGACTTCATTCGCTCGGGAATTAATCTTGATAATTGACAAACAGGACCTCATGCAACTAAAAAGCTTCTGTACAGCAAAGGACACAACCAGGCAAGTGAAGAGGAGTCCCACAGAGTTGGGGAGAATGTTTGCCATCTATATATCATATCCAACGGCATCCAATCATTTTTCAAGTCATATAGATGAAGAAAACAGATTCCTTGTATCTTGACCTGACCCGATACACTCTTGACTGTAGGAGGTGTCTTGGAGGTGTTCTGCATAGAGTGGGTCAAAGGGCACACACTCCTAGCCTTTGTTTCTCTGAAGTACCAGTTTGCTCCACCACACCACGCATGTGGTAGGAGCCTGCTATGTAGTGGAGCATTGGAGAACTAACCATGACTTTTTTAAGTTAAATATCTGGCCTTAAAAGTTAAAAACCAATGTGAATAACACTCAATGTGGAAATGATTTTTAAAATTTTCTTTCCAAAGTGGGTGATAATTTGGCCTGAGTGAAGAAGGTACGTTTTTAGGTATTTTCCTTATTGTAAAGTGTTCTGAATCCCAAAAACATAATAAGCACTGATTTTCTGTGACAATCCACTGCCTCACGCTAGATATTTCTCTCTCAACAATTCTTGGAAGTTAAAAAAAAATGGATTATCTCTTAGATGAAAAGTGTGTGGGTTTCAAGTACATGTTTTAGCAGGCAGGGCAGAATAATTGTGAAATTGCAAACCTGTCTTTTCTTAGAGACCTAAAGCGATAGGAAAAAGAATCTTCTGAACCCACGTAAGTCCGAGCAAAGAATCTGCACGTCGGGGATGAAGAGGTGGCTCAGCTCTTGCAGAGTCAGCAGGTGGCACTGACTGCTCTTGCAGAGGGCCTGGGTTCAGTTCTCAGCAACCACATGGTGGCTCACAAACACCTGTAACTTCAGTTCCAGGGAATCTGACACCCTATTCTGGGCTCTGTGAGCCTACACTACCATGGGGCATATATACACATGTAAGCACACACATGCATAATATAAAAATAATCTTAAACAGAATCTACAGGTATTTACACTAAGAACGAAAGGAGTTAAGGCCAAAGGTCATCAATGGTCAAGGTAGAAACTGGCATGGTGTGCCTTAAAGACAAGTCCATCTCTTTGGTCACTCACATGTTTGAGAACCAGCAGTAACAGTGACCACTTTATGTCCACCTGTGCAGACCGCCGTGAAAGAATGGCTAGGAGATCTCACTGGTAGCTTCTGAATTGATCTTCTACAGAGGAAACAAACTTCTTTTATGCCAACTTAGCCAAATTTACATTCTAATACTATTGTTTGTCTAACATTTGGCATCCTGTCAATAGAATGCCATAAAAGACAGAAGATTTCTTTATTAAGAAGAAAAATATGAAAAAATGAGGAGTTTCACATTATTCTTAGTGAGATACAAAATGTTAACCATGTGCATTAAAGTCCCCAAATATGAAGATAAGGATCATATATGTCTCTAGACATATAAATATGCAGCAGTCTGGTTTGCCCAATGTTAAGTGAATGCCTATAGGACAGTAGGACCGTGTCACGGGTACTGGGCATATCATAATGCCTACAGCAAGAGTCTCACCACAGAGAGCAAGCATATTACCAGAGATGCATTTCATATGCAAAATCCCAGACAAATTACATGGTGTATCAGAAATCAAGTGTCCCAAAGAAGAAAAAAAAAGGACAGAGAAAAGGGGCGTGGGAAGGCTGTGGGGAGGAAGACATTAGACAGGGCTGATGCTTCAGTTGACTCGAGAGGACAATGGAACTATCTGTGAAGGTCTCTAGAGAAGAATGTTCTGGAGTGAACAGTGGGAAGCAAGGTAAGGGCTGCATGGCAACCCAAAAAAAGGGCCAGAAATTCTAGCTCATGTCACACTGATAAACAGAATGTGACTCCTGATGACCTCCCAGATATTAAGATCAGGTTTGCAAATACAGCTATCCCACACCATGCCCAACCAACCATGGGAGAAACTGAGTCTCTGATAAACTGAGTCCTTGTCATAGTTTATTTACTAATACTTGATTACTAGTGACTGTGTTTTTGCTCTGTATTTTGTGTTAAAGCAATCTGGAGATGATTTGAAGTATATGAAAAGGGGATTGTAGGCTACGTCATTTTTAAGAGGTTTGAGCATATATAGCTTTTGGTATGCATGGGGATCTTGGTACCAGCACTCCTGGGTCCTGACAGGTGACTGCACTCCCCCACCCAACCAAGAGCCAGTTATTTATTTACATGCAAAACTTACTCCTAGCTGCAGCAAGATAGCTTCCAGCAGGAATCACAGGGTCAGTTGAAGCAGGCAGTTCTTAAGTTTCAAGCGTGGCAAACAAGCAGCACAGAATGCACAGCTTCGATCATATGTGCATATTGAATGCAACCTAATGTCCACATATTTCCTGCATAGTGATTGAGAATTACAGGCATGCTACAATCTGTACACATAATCTTCCAATAAATAAGCAAAGTGAGTGATCCAAAATAAAAATACAAAAAGGTTCTTAACTTAAAGATGACAAAATTAACATATGTCAATGAAAACACACTTTGAAAATGTAAGCAAGTGATTAAAGTGTGCTAAAATGTAACAGAGACATGTTGGTGACCTAGATTGTGGTCCAAGGGAGGCAGAAAATACACTGTGCTGGCAAAAAGTACTTATGTAAAAAGAATAAGGAGAACGGAAACCTAGCCTTCCAGCACTCTGATCGATAACATGATTTTTAAGTGCTCATGGGGTGTTCCTCTATTTGGACAGACATTGTGGGTTGAGTAGAGAGGACATCATGCAGGGCTGCAGCTTCGCTCTAACATACCGAGAGCATTAGCACATTTCACACCGTCTTTTAAGTGCATTGCTGTTAATTATAACTGCACATATTTGGGTTGGAGCCAGCAGCTACATAGCATGTTCGAATTATTCAGAGCGATAATTCTGTTGTCCAAGTACCTCTACCCTGGCAGTCTGAAAAGAAAGTCTGGCCCAGGGAGTTCCAGTAGAATTCTCACCAGTCCTTATTCCAATGAGAGTACGATGAGAGTCAAGCTACAACGGGGTATTTGATCCATGAATTCACCAACTGGAGCAGAAAAGGTGGTATTATAGCATCACTTGGTCACTTTTAGACATCTGCTAAATTTTTGGCCAGCAGCTGTTTCGCTCTGATGGATGGTTCTAAAAAGAGCAACTTGGTTTGAGGCTACCGTCATTTTCTGTAAAGAGCAGGACAGTACTAGGCTGTGTGATCACCATGACTAGTCAGCTATAATGGGTGTGAATCAGCCTTGACAACAGGTAAATCCAGCGCTGAGTCATTCATTTTATTTTAGTCTCTGCGGAATATCCTTCTTCACAAGGGCTTAATAAAATGCAGTCAGCTCCAGAAGGGGGGGAAGAAAAGTACATGCCTACAGGCTTGTACACACACAGTGTAAAATACCACTGAAGTTCTAAAGGATTATCATGTGTCAATCTGTCATCTATCTATTTACAATCTATCTATCTGTCTGTCTGTCTGTCTGTCTATCTATATCTATCATCTATCTACTATCATCCATCCATCAATCCATTTATATCAATCAATATATACATCTATCTATCTACCTACCTACCTATAATCCATCTACCCATCCAGACTATCTATCTATCTATCTATCTATCTATCTATCTATCTATCTATCTATCTATCTCTGTCTTTCTGTCCTGTCTATTAATCTTTCCAAACTCACCCAAATAGTGAACTCTTGATCTTGCAAGATTGTTAGTTTTTTTTAAGATTTATTTATTGCCATTTTATATGTATGGGTGTGTAGCCTGCATGTGTGTAAGTGCACTACATGTATGCATGCCTGATATCTGTGAAGGTCAAAAGAGGGAATCAGATCCATTGGAATTGGAGTCACAGTTTTAAGCTTCCCTGTGGGTGCTAGAAACCAAACATGGGTCCTTTGCAAGAACAGTCAGTGCAACAAAAACTAGCTGATGTTATTTTTTAATCATTGATTATGTATGGATACATTTGCTTGTGTGTATATGTATGTGTTTTGTGTGTGTATATGTGCGGTGGAAGGCAGAAGTTACCTTAGGTACCCTCTATTATCACCCTGGTTTCTGTCTTAGTTTTGTTTCCTGATGTTGTCATAAAACACTCGAGCAAGCACAGCTAAGGGGAGAAGGGTTTGGTCTAGCTCATAGCTCCAGGTTAGAGTCCGTCATAGCAGAACACTTAAGATACCAAGAATCTGAAGCCACTAGCCACGTTCAGCCAAGGGCAACTTGCTTTCTCCACTCCTGTCCAGTTCAGGGTCTTCCTACTTTAATAAGCATAATCAAAATAATTTCCAAAGACACACCAATCAGATCCAGATAATTTCCTATTGTGACTCCCTAGATGGTGTTGACAGAACAAATCCTCACAGACTGTCCAACTTATCTTTTCATGGAGCGTCTCACTGAATCTAGAACGCAACAATTCAGCTATACTCAGTGCAGGTCCCAAGGGTTCTCCTGCCTCTGCTTCTCCAGGGTGAGATGCAGACATAAGGCTTCTACAGATGGTGTTTTTAATATGGGTTGGGGTGGTGAACTCAAGTCCTCAGGCTTATAAAGCTCGTCACCAACTGAGACACCTCCCCAGGCTTCTCTCTCCTCTTATTTTTAGCAAAGCTTTTGCAATTTCCTCCTGGTTTCTCCAAGGCAATTATTCCATAAAGAATAAAAAAGGAAGGAAAGAATGAAGGAATGAGAAAGAAAAGGAAGGAATTAAAGAATAAAAACATTTTCCTGCTACCTAGGTAAGACTCTAGACTTCAGATCTGCAGGTTAGATGAATATGTGGGATGTGTGAAGGTCTTGAATTAAAGGGGCCACACATATTAAGGGTGTTGAGGACATATTTGGAGGAGAAATAGAGGTCAGAGGAAATTCAGCTGTGACACGTGAACAAAAATAGTGGATATCCCCAGCTGCCATCCTCACCTCCTTATCAGCCCTCTCAGACTGTCTTGCTCCACTGTGCCCTCTCCTTTGCTGGAACAGGGCATGTTGGGTCATGTCAGGCCACGCATTTGTTCTGACTTTGTCTCTTGCTGTCCCAGGGGTGTTAGCATCAAAATACCACGAACATTTTTTTGGACTATCCTTGAAGAATCTCTTCTTCCTCCCTGGACATTCTTCACAGAATTAGTCACTTTCCAGAAGAGGAAATGAGGCTTATGTCTAACACTTTGATTCCAGCAATCAGAGCAGAGAGAAATACATAGCATGAACGTTTTGATACTCCCACTGCTGTTGCTATTGTCCTTTATTGAACATTGAATATGGCGTGCTGCATGCTAACATGTGTTCCTGTGTCTGGGATAGAGGTAGCTATCTGTATTAGAGGTAATGTGACCTTCCCATACTGTGTGTTTGTACATGGAGGAACCAGAATGCAAACTAGATCTGCAAGTTAGGTGCTGTGTTGTCTTTGGCTTGAAGCTGTCTCTTACTGGGGCCAATTATAGCTCCTGGAGATTGAAAAATTGGCCAAGATATACATTACAAAACTTTTAATTAATATGAAAGTTTGGTCTCTGTGTAATTGTTATTGCTGTTGATTGTTCTTCCTGTTACTGATGGTAGAAGAGACATAGAGAACGTCTAGAAGTTTATCTCACTGCCCTTTTCCAAAATACAGTCCAAGGCTGTGCATCCTGCTTGCAGACGCTGACTCACTGGTGACTCAGGGGCCCGAGGCAGCGTGTGTCCTTTATGTGTGTGCCACCAGCTATGGCATTTGTCTTGTAGCATCTCTACCCCCAGTGATCTCTCGTGAACATTTCAACACCCACAGGACCCAAAGTCTCCTCATTCAGACTTCCTCCAGCCTAGGGCAGCCCACCAGGCCCTGGCCTCTTCCCAGGGAAAGCTGCACAACACTGAGGCTGCTTGCGTCTGAGACTCTGTTCCAGGGACCACTGTGAATCTTTTGTTTCTGAACCTGACCAGAGTATGGCCTCAGCAGGCCGCATAAGCACCGTCAGGAGTCCTGAGACCTTGAGCCCTCTGTCTCTGTGCATTCTTGTAACAGTTGGTCTGCTTCGCTTCGTACTGAACATCAAGTCTTCACTGCCCTCGCTCTGCCTCACCCTTTTACTGGCCAGCAACCCCAAAGAGCCAATGCTCTAATCCCTTGAGATGGAAGCAAAAAAACTGAATCTTTTTCAGAAATGTGGGCAATCGTATGGGCTCTCCTTGCTCGAGTCCAGGTTTTCCAGCCCAGCGTTGGTTGCCGCATAATTCCCAGGAGGCAGCTGTACCGCATCTTGCTTGCTCAAGCCTAAAACGATTTCCTCTGTTACTCTTACTGCATCTGGTATAGTGGGGATTAATTCAGATTTACCCTTATTGTGGGGTATAGGAGACCACTCACCGGGGTCTTGAGCATATCGGGTTCTTTGGGGTATCGTTGCTTATGCTCACGCTCCGCCAGCGTTATTGATGTCCCGCGGATCACAGAGTCCCATCGTTGGTACCTCAGCTCTTGCTTTTGCTTCAGTAGCTGTCTCCTTGTCTCTTCCACTCTGTAATAATCTTGAGCAAGTTGCTCTAATTTCCTCCATAGCTGCTGGTTCTCTCTGTTGATGGAAGGGTAGATCTTAGACTCCCAGGCCTGGGTCTTCTCCTGAGCTGACTTTAGCTGTATCTCTTCTACCTCGTGTTCACTTGGGCTTTTCTCTGGTGATGCCCGTTGCCGAGTCACGGCCTGCAGTGGCTGCTGGAGGTCAGACTGGTTCTTCTTGTCCTGGGACTGAAGGTCTGTGGTTTGCTTCATGTGTCCCAAGGCCACCCGCTTTCTTTTTTCTACGTCACCATATTCCTGGACACAACCCTTCCTCGGCCTCTCTTGACTCTTCTTATGTTGGTTATGTTCTTTGATTAGGCGTTCTAGAAAGGATTTTTCCACTGTAACCAACACCTTTGACTCCCGAGGCTGCTGGGTATCCTCCAGCTGTTCCTGGGGTACCTGAGTTTCCTTCATATTCTTACATAACTTCTGAGTTGGCCCCCCTTCAGCCTTGTGGAACTCCATTACCATCTGCGGCTGGGGATACCTGCCTATGCCAGTTACATACGGGAGCAATGGAAAGAAACTTCTGTGGTCCTCCGCCATTATACTCCTTGAATATGAGCACTCGCTATGGCCCCTCTGAAGTGGATTGGTGCCTATTGACAAGGGACCAAAGCTTCGAAACAGAGGACGTTTGGCCATCTGGTAATGAACATGAGTTAGGCCAACCCAGCTAGTCTGGGGTTCACTCAGCTCTGCCAAACTAGCCTGGGAGTTGTACTGTACCTTAGTTCTAGCTGGGGCAACCGGAAGTCTTTTCATTTCCCCCACCATCAAATAAGCACTAGCAGTTGGCTGTACAGCAACTCGGACCCCGGGTCTTTGGGGCTTTATGGTTGGTTTCTGAGTTGTTGAAGCCCTGCCCTTGGGACCATGGCTTTGTCCTTTCTAGGCCCTATCCTACAAAGGTCAGGGCCGGCTGTTTGTCTATCTATTGTTTCTCTTCTCATGTGTCCAGTACTCCTAACTTCATAGCTGGCTCGCCTTAGACTCGGGTTTTCATCCTCCATCATTGCTGGAGGTTTGGAGCCAACTGAATTCTCTAGAGTCACAATCACTCTCTGGAACGTTGGTCAGCCAACAGTCTATTCTCTACTCTCTAGCCACGCCATCTCTATGATGTAGTAGGCGGGGCCACATGCTGCAGCGTCTTCCACTTCCTGTATAACGATTTTGGGAATGGTGTCATCTGGGAAATGCACGTTTGCACAGGCAATATGAGTAGTGGGGTACAGACATTGAGCAGAAAACCAGAGGGAGGGGAGCTGAAGTGCCCAGGAAATGGCTTTCCAGAGACTTGTGCCCTATACAAAAGCCTGAGGCTCAAGCCTGAGTTCGTTAGATGCGTTTTCCGTGCATGCTTAGTGCACGTTTGGTGCAACTGCCCACATTCTACTGAATTATTTTTCTGACGGAATTGCAAGGTTCTTGATGGCCCGGGTTTTTCATCTAGAGCAGTGGTCCTCCATCTTCCTAATGTTGTGGTGGCTCCAACAATGAAATTATTTTCATTGCTACTTCATAACCATAATTTTTCTACTGTTATAAATCATAATGCAAATACCTGTGTTTCTGGATGGTTTTAGGCATTCCCCCCTCAAAGGGTCGCGACCCCAAGGTTGAGAACTGCTGATCTGGAGTGTGATACATTGCAAACTAGAAGTTTTTCTCTAGAGTTTGCCAGAGAGTTGTGCGCGTACCATGCTATAAACACAGAGGCTACAACAGGAAAAAAAAATAGTTGCGGCCGTCCCAGATTGATTCAGTGAAAGTCATAACCCGGGGAAAGAAATGATCGTGGCCAGGAGTGGGGGCCTGGAACAGGAGCCAGTCTATTGGCTTTCTCCTCTGTGACAGACACCTGACATTAATAGCCTCGTGGAGAGGAAGGATTCGTTTGGGGTTCATCTTAGAGTCAATGCAGGAGGTAGGAGCGAAGTGGCTTGAGTTTCTGCGGCCAGAAAACATAAAAAGCAGCTCTTTCTCACTCTTTCTCACCCATGGCACCCAGGTTTACATAAGCACCCAACTGACTCAAGGAGCTACAGGCACTAGCGGCATAGCAGACCAAGCTGCTCCACAGTTGTACCCTCAGCAGCAGCTTCTGGGTCCTGGGACACAGCTTCGCTCTCTTCCATTTATTTATTTTGTGTTTTTTATGCTTTTTGTCTTTATTGGCGTATAATCATGGTACACAGTGATGGGTTTCACGAAGACATTTTCATTCAAGCATGTAATGTGCTTCGGCCACAGTCCCTCTGCTCTGTCGTCACATTTCTTCGCTCCACCCTTTCCCTCTACCTTCTCCCATAGTCACACTTGTACTTTCATGTCTCGTGTGTGTGTGTGTGTGTGTGTGTGTGTGTGTGTGTGTGCAAGAAGAAAACTTCACTTGTCTTTCCAAGTCTAGTTTATTTTACTTAATGTTTCTAGCTCCACCCATTTTCCTGCAAAGTGGCATTGGACATTGTGTCCTTCCTCTTTACAGATGAATAAAGCCCCTGTGTGTGTATCACGTTTTTTAATTTCTTCATCTTTTGAGAGACACTTAGGCGAATCCCATAATTCGAATATTGTAAATATTGCTGCAATAAACACGGATGTGTCTCTGGTGTCTGCTCACTGGAGTGACAGCAGAATACCATGGTTGTTCTATGCTTAACTTTTTTGGAGAATCACCAGACTGATTTCCAAAGTGGCTGAACTAATCTACATTCCCTTCTGCACCATCAGGGTTCCTTCCTGGCCCCCATCTTCTCCAGCATTTGTTATTAGGCTTTCTTTTAAAATTACTTTTAGTAATTTTTTGAGAATTCTATAGATTGTATTTTGATCATATTTACCACTTCGCCAACTCCTTCCAGATCTGTATCCGTTTCATACCTACCCAGCTTTGTGTCTTCATTTTTTTTTTTAACTCATCAAGTCCAAACCGTGTTGCAAGGAGTGACTTGTTTGCCATGGCTGTCCAGAACCAAAATAACCACACAGAAACTACATTAATTAAAACACTGCTTGGTCCATTAGCTCTAGCTTCTTATTGGCTAACTCTTATATTAATTTAACCCATTTCTATTCGTCTGTATATCACCATGTGGCAGTGGCTTACCGGCAAAGATTTTGTGTGTCTGACTCTGGAGCTCCATGGCGTCTCTCTCTCCACCTTTCTTCTCCCAGCATTCAGTCCAGTTCCCCCCCCCATCTAAGTTCTGTCCTATCAACAGGCCAAGGCAGTTTCTTTATTAATTAATGGTAAGCACAGCACACAGAGGGGACTCCCACATCAAAACCGTGGCATTTTTTCTTGCTGGCTGCTGGTGCAATCATGCCCTGAACTTTTTTAGTTGTTGGAGGGCAATTCTTTCTTTAATATTTCAATCACATTGCTCATTTTAAGTCTATTTAAATTGTTTGTATTCTTTTGGTTTAATTTTGTAGATAATGTATGTTCAGAAACATCTGTTTTATAGATAATAAATCCAGAAGCATCTATTTTTGTAGATAATAGATGTCCAGAAACATATCTATTTTATCTAGGCTTTTAACTTTTTCTGTATTAGTTTTCAAAGTATACCATAATGGCCTGAACCTCATGGCATCTGTTGTGCTGTGTCCCTTTTCCTCTCTAAGGTTATTAATTTAGTCTTCCCTCTTTCTTCTGCTTGGATGGCTAAGGCTTTGTTGATCTTGTTCATCTTGTTTCATGGGCTCTTTGCATTATTCTTTCCTGTTTCTGCAGCATTGGGATTGAACCGAGGGCCTCGTGCATGCTAGGCGAGTACTGCACACTGACTCACATCTCTAGCCCTCTTTCACTGAAAAACAAAGACAGTGAAAGCAGCATCAGTGAATTATTGTTCAAGTTAAACTAGCAAGTCCTTTAACTCAGTCCATCATCCCAAGTACGTGGTGGCATTGACTGCATGTTTAATAGGAACACAGTGTGACAAATTATTTGCATACTAAAATAATGAATTGATAAATGTGAAGAATTAGTACAGCCAGTGTCATTTAATGTAAGCTGTCACTGTTATCTTTTTTGTCTCTATTCCTAATCCCTTACCTTCCCAGTGTTTCCTGTCTTACTCTTTTCTCAACCTTGCACTCCAGTTTTATTAGATGCATGACATTTTGTAGGACATATTTATCTAAATCTCTATCTTTCATCAGGACTATATGCTGTGTGTCAGAGCTCATATTTTAGTTATCATGCTTCAAGAACCCAAAGTTCTGCCTATCAAATTAAGTGATTAACAAATCTTAGTCAAAGGAAAACAGCAACAAACAGTGGTAACAAGAGATGGGTTTTGAGGTACCCTGTGATGGCAATCAGCTTGACATTTTACTATAATGGAGTCTGCCAACTTGACATTGTGTGACTTTGTTGAAGTGTCTAGTAGTTGCAAGTTCATTTCTTCATTAGAGTTATCATAGGGACTGGAAACACACACAGACATACACAGAGACACATACATACAGACACACACAGACAGAAAGACACACAGTCACACAGATACACAAGAGACATAGAGACACACAGATAAACAGACACAGAGATACACATGCACAGTTATACACAGTCTCAGACAGACAGACCCACAGTCATACACACACACACACAGACCGATACACATAAAGATATAGAGCCACACAGACAGACACAGAGAGACACACATGTACAGATACATACAGACACACAGGCAGGCAGGCAGACAGACAGATAGACACACCAGGCATTTGGCAGAGTCCTCCACTCAGATTCGCTGAACAAGTCAGTATCAGCATCCAGACTTCCCTCATTCACATCTACCACTGAAATCCCAGCGCATCTGAAGGAAGGGAAGTGTGCAGTTGTGTTCTTTATCCTTTGAAGAGTGACTCTTATGTGTATTATTTCTGATGGGCATGGCATGGTGTTAAGACAGATGTAGGATGAGAGAAAGGTGATGTTAATGAGAAGAACACATGTGTTTGAATACTAGACTGTGAAGGAACTGAAAGAAACCCAGTGTGGGTAGAATGGAAGGAGGAAGAATGGCACTAAGAGAAGAGGTTGGGGACCTACTGTGACAAGTCACTGCAAGGACTTGGAGCATCCTGGGGATAAGAGCATATGACATGATCCCATGTGCATTTTTGGGGAAAATCTCTTTAAAGATAGAGCTAAGAGTGGGTTGGAGGCACCCAGTGGGTGGGGAAGGTGGCAGTTGATATAGTCATAGAGGTGCTGGTAGCATGCCTTGGGTAATTGGCTGCAGGAACAGACAATGGTGAACAGAAGTGAAACATTTGCAAGCAGCTAGCTGCCATGGTAACTTACTGAATGTGGCATGTGCTAGTAGCAATAACTGAGGGATGACAGGTAGATGGGCAGTCTCCTGGCTTGGCTCTCAGTGGATGGTACTGGTGTACTGTGACAGGACCACATGGGAGGAGGAGCAGGGGGAGGATGAGCAGGTGGGATGAGGAATAGGTGGGAGAAGGAGCAGTGGAGGAAGTGGGGGAGGAAGAGCAGGGGGGAGAGGAACTGGTAGGAGGAGGAGCAGTGGGGAGGAGGAGCAGGTGGGAGGAAGAACAGGTGGGAGGAAGAGCAAGGGAGGAGGATGGGGGAGGAAGAGCAGGGGGAAGAGGAGCAGAGGGAGGAGGAGCAGGGGGAGGAGGTGCTGATAGGAGGAGGAGCAGGTGGGAGGAGGAACAGGTGGGATGAGGAGCAGGGGAGGAGGAACAGGTGGAAGCAAGATGCAGCCAGCCTTTGTGGATGTGGGTACTGGGCAGAGAGCCTCCAGGGCAGATGTCTCGATGTCCCTCCTCCTGGTTCTCTTTCTCTTTCTTTCTGAACTGGACTAGAGTGTAGTGAACTGACATTGCTCTCACTGAACTCAGTCTTGTCTCTCCTGACCCTTTCTGTCATGGCCACAGGGTTCCTCCATGATCTCCATGCAGATTTCTCCTCCTGGGTTACAGACCTTTCCCCTCCCACTTCAAGCCTCCTTCCTCAGAAATACCACCAGCCTTTCCTGTTGACTGATATGTTTGTTCTCACTATTCATGCTGTAGTCATGGCACCCACTCCTTAGGGTTGTGGGTATTGTCTCCTGTCAAGCATTTTGCTTGTCATACCTATAGATTGTCTTAGTTGGGCCTCTGCTGTTGTGATAGAGGTGTATTTGACATTCTAGATTACAGTCCATCCCTGAGGAAAGTCAGAGAAGAAATGTGGCTGTAGAAACTGAAGCAGAGATTATGGAGCAATGCTTCTTACTAGCTTGTTCCCCATTCCTTTCCTAGCCTGTTTTCTTAGAGAAAAGGGGGAGATGAAGGGGTGTGGTCACAGGCCAAGGGACCACACCCCTTCACAACGGTCTAGCAGTGGCACCACGCACAGTTGGTTGGGCCCTCTCACATCGAACATTAATCAAGAAAATGCTTGATAGTTATGCCTAAATGACAATCTGATTGGGGTATTATCTCAATTGAGGGTCTCTCTTTTTAGACATAAGCTTTTTTTCATAAAAACGAATACCAAAAACATATCAATACTCATATTCTCATACCCTTTATCAGAGAAACAAAGAGGCATCTGTCTGTGTATTTTGGTTCTGAATAAGATTTGAAGGAAGAACCCCTTACTTAGGAAAGAGTTGAGTTGCTGGATGTAGGGATTTTATTTGTATGGGATGCTGAAGATGCTAGAATTAGTACCGCCCCTCCCCGCCTTAAATCCTGTGAGCCTCCAGTAGTCTTTCCAGAACAAAGGAAGGGTATAACTGAGAAGAAATAATGCACTTTTGAAGTGTATTTTTTGTTTTTATTATTTTTATGTGTATGTGGGTGTGCTTGCATGAGTTTGTAACATGCATGCAGGGTCCCCAGATGCCAGAACAGGACACAAGGTCCCCTGCAACTGTGAGATCTCATGAGGGTGCTGAGGACAGAACCCTGGTCTTCTCTAAGAGCAGTCAGTGCTCTTAACAACTGAATCATCTCTCCAGCCTCCATGAGGCATGTTTCTCTCCTCCTTGATAAGTTAGAAGAATGTGAGACTGTGTGGCAGTTTGGGTCATCACCATTGTGGATTTTCTCACAGAGCCTCACAGCTGCCTGTGAGGTGCCTCGTGCTGCTCATTGTCAATACTGACTTTATAGTGCCGGTCACAGACTCAGATCGGTGGTCTGAGGCTTTAGACTACTGTCATGTCTCGTTTGGTGCTCTGTCTTCAAAGTCTAACACATCAGAATTACCAAACAAATGTATGTTCATCAAACTGAAACCTTAAACTCAGGGAGGAAGTCATAGCATCAGGATCTTAGTCCTACGATACCAGGATGGAGTTAAAACCCACTCTGGCTTCTCTATGGCAGAAGAGTAGGGTCTTTTGAAAGCCATTACAAGGACATTGGGAAATTGATGGCTTTGTGTTCCCATTTGGAATGCTATCTTCTATTACATAAACTTGAAAACCCTTACCATATAACTGCTTAGCCCTCCAAATTCAGGTTTGAGTCTATTCAATATCTTGGATGGAGTGTCTGCCAGCTGTTACCTGTAATACCCACAGATTCCTTTTATTGCAGACCATGATGCTTTTTTTTTCTTAACTTTAACATTTTAGTCTCTTGAGATAGTAGCTTGTTATGGATCCTTCAGTGGCCACAAATTCTTGAGCATCTTGACTCAGCCTTGTGAGTGCTAAATTATAAGGTATGATCTACCATATAGGGGCCTTTGACACTATTGATAAATTGTAACTTGGTTCTTTAAGGATATATTTATTTCAAGATTATTATTTAATGCATTTGCAAAAGAAGAATAAGTGCTTACGTTGTACATTAGTTAATGTGGAAATACCTGGAATAGGTTAATTGTTTGCCTTGAAAGGGTCTATGTCGTAATAAGCCTTTTGTAAATTAAGCACGTTTGATGGAGGTTATTTAGAGACGAGAACATGGCTGGCTGGCAGGGGTTGAATATGGTCTCTGTTCATTCTCTCCACGACTGACTTTAAAGCGTGAGCTTTTCCCTCTCACCATGTCTGCCTCGCCCTCTGAAAGTCTCCCTGAATTCCGAATCCAATATGGGTGTTGGGCCAACAGCACAACCTCCGGCAGCTGGAGACTGCCTCCAGTGAGGCACTGATCTCTCCTTAATGCCTTCTCGGGATAACTAGTGGTTTAAGAAACACCATGTTGCCATGGCGCTGCAAGCGTGTAGGTGGGGATCAGGCAGCTGGGATGCAAACTGAGTCGATATCCAGCTTCCAAGTGGTCGATTTCTTTTTGTCTTCAAGATTTTTTTTCAATTAAAAAAAATCCTGACAAGAAAAACACAGGGTCTGCTGCAAGCCCAGTTGCTTTCTGTTTTGCTTTGTTTCCCCCAAAGCTGCGTCTTCCACCCACCTCGTAAGTCCCTGTCAGGATTGTCGGGAAGCTTCTACCCTGGACGGGTGGTATATTGCAGATCTGGGAACAACCTGAGCAGTATCCTGACTACCAGAAATAGAGATTCAGGGCACTAGCAGCAACACCAAAAGATGACCAAACAGTCCCAGCCCAGCCTCCATGCCATGCAGTGGTTTTATTTATGTGCAATTGCACAGGAGGAAGAGAAGCTGCCACCGCCACCCTCAATCTACAGAAGAGACCCCTACAATTAAAGACAGGCTAACAAGGAAAACACAAATACTTGGCTTCACCTAAGGTCTGGCTTCTAGGGAGCCTTTAAAAAGAATTGAAGATCCAAACAAACAGACCTTTGCGCTGGCTAGGTTCTTGACACAAACTGGAGTTATCTGGGAAGAGGAGTTTCAGTGGAAGACATTCCCACTCAGGGCTCCCTAGGCAAGTCAATAGTGCATGATTGATGTGGGAGAAAGCATCCCATGGCAGGGTGGTGCTGTGCTTGGGCAGGTAGTGCTTGGTTGTATATGAAAGCAGACTGGGAAAGCCACAGAGGCAGCGTTTCTCCATGACTTTTACATCAATTTCTGCCTCCAGATTTCTGTGCGGAGCTTTGCCCTGACTTCTTCGCTCAATGACAGAGTGTGAACTGTGAACTGTAAGACAAAGAAAACCCTTTCTTCCCCAAGCTGCTTTTGATCACGGTGTTTAACACAGCAACAGAAACCCTAACTAACCAATAAGACCTTATTGTAAATTAATTTTGTTGTTGTTGTTTGTTTTGGGTTATTTATTTATTGCACTTGATTGATCCTAGGCCCTATCATTTGAGACAGGGTCTCACTATATTGCCTAGGCTACCTTGAAATGTGAATTCCTCTTGCCTTGGCTTCCCAGGGAGCTGGAGTTATGCCTGCACCACCTGGCTTGGTTCACCTGTGTGTTCTTAAGCCAGGTTTGCCAAAGAGTGGACAGTCACAGAAGAACACAGCAAGGGAATGAGCTGGCTGAGGAAGCTTAGCAGTCCTCTTTCTGCATCTTCGTCCCATCATTCCCTTCATTTTCAGAAGCAGGGGCCTCTCCTTCCTTCAGGTATAGGGGCACACTTCTTAACATGAGGACTTACAACCTGCTTCGCCGAAAGTTCAGAAAAGTCTTTCTTGGAGTTGGGGGCTCCTGAGGGAGGAAGGGAGGTGTGACACATCACTGCTCACCACCTTGACTTCCAAGGGGTTGTGTTTTGGGACAGCATGTCCTGAGCCTGATTATGCTCCAGTGAGCATGTTCTGAGGTAGAGACAGATAGCTGTTCAGTGTCATGTACATAATATTTGTATTCATAGAGCCTCATCAACTCATGTCGGAGTCACATCCAATAAAACTCATACATATTACAAATACTATGAGTAGAAAATTTAGTGAATTCCCTAAGCTACCAGTCATCATAGCTCAGCCACGGCTCAGGAACTCGCTGGTGTTGTGCTTCTGATGAAAAGCAGAATATTTGTGTGAGTGCACAGCCGCAGTGGTGTAAAGCTGAGAAATTGTGAGTCCAGCTGTGCCTATGGGGACGTGTGTGTGTGTGTGTGTGTGTGTGTGTGTGTGTGTGTGTAAAGTTTTGATTTGGAATTATTAGAAAAGGGATATATTTTAGTTAAGTTTAATATTGCTGTGATGAAGCAGTACAGCCCGAAGCACCGTAGGGGGAAATGGTTTATTTGGTTTACGTATGCTGAATTGTAGTCCACTGAGGGAAGCTAAGGTAGGAACACAGATAGAGAAGGAACCTGGAGGCGGGAGCTCATGACACAGAGGCCATGGAAGGGTGCTGCTTTCTGGCTTGCTCCTCATGGCTTGTTCAACCTGCTTTCTTGTAGAACCCAGGACCACCAGCCCAGGGGTGGCTCCACCAACAGTGGGCTGGGTCCTCTCCATGAATCATTAATTAAGGAGAGATGGAGAGACAGAGAGATTGGGCCTGGCATAGGTCTTTGGAAAGTCACCCCCAATGACACACTTCCTCCAGCAAGGCCAGATCTCCTAATTCTCTAATTGTTCTCAAATGATCCCATGGGTGCCATTCTCCACAAGCTCCCATTTCCCAGAAGCAGCTCCACTTCAAACACACAGGGCAGTTTAAGCAGAGAATGTTGTGGATCCAGAGAGACACCATTAGTCTTGGTTACCATGTTCGATCCCATCATAATTTATAAAGACGGCCACACTAGGTATAGACAAGAGTCATGTGACCCTTCTGGCTTAGTCCATGCCCAGGAGTAGCTCAGATACCAGAGGAAAGTCTCACAGACTCCAGGCACCTTCTCCCCAAGGGCAGGACTGCTGGGTGTCTCCTGTGTCCCCTACAGGGCTGGGCTGCCATCCCTAGAGAGGCGGGGCCATTTCAGAGCATTTGCTACCTTCTTCCGGGCACAAGTGCCCATTTCAGAGAAAGCAGAACAGTCTCCGCAGACCTAGGGTCTGAAGCCACTGAAAAATTTTCAGAGTTTTTAAAAACTCCATCTATTCTCACATCCTTCTATCAGCCAATTTTGAATCACATTTTCTCACGCAACTAGGAAGGACAAATTGCATGAGGCACCATTTTTGTGTGGAGCAGACACACCTTTCTCTGTGCTACCTCCTTTGGTTCCCTACCCCTCCCCGCCCCGTCTACACAGTTTCTGAGCTGTCCCCCATATGCAGGCTGGCTGTCACATTATTGTCTTTGTTTCCACACTGCCTCAGTAGAGCCCTGCAGCAGCAGCCCCAGGAGTAGGTACGGTGCTGGTTCCCTCTTAAATCTGAAACAGGCCTATGGGCTTCGGAAGGGAATTGACTGCTCAGAAACAGGTCCTGTTTATGGAAGTCTCTGTTGTAAGAGAAGAAAATATGTGATACCCTCTCCTATTTACAACACAGAAGGAAAATAATTTTCTTTCTTTTCTATTAGGCACAATGGTCTCTGACTCAATACAGGATTGAATCTAAGATTCATCCCTGTTTTTGTCAAATTCTTTCATCTTTACTGGTCTTTCATCTTCTTCTATCATGAGTCCAGTCTGAGAATGACTCTTAGGAACACAGCCATGTCTTCTCCGTCTCTGAGAGCGATGTTCATCCGTTAGCGATGTTGGCTGCTGGCACCCAAGGCGGATGGATTTCCTGGGAAGTGGGGTACAGCAAAGGGGACTGCAGGGAGCTGTCTTCCCTGTGTGGTTTCCATGGTTAATGAAGCTCTGTCAGAGGAGCTGAGAGAATGCGCGCTTGGGTTTATAATTCTAGCAGCCTGTGCATGTCCTGACTTTCAAGAAATAGCACCCAGAGGAGACAGAGAAGCACGAGTTGTAGGCATCTGTACCCTGCAGAGGAAACACTGTTGTGTATGTTGGGGCGGGGGAGTGTGGGGCAGCCATGGGAGCAGAGTGCGTGGAGCTGAGCTGAAGTAAGGCCAAGCTTGCTTCTTGTGGAAATTGCCAGATCACACTTGGGAGATTTTGTTTTCTTTTAAGGTATAACAAAACTCTGAGGTGATTTTTCTTTCCTTTTTTTTTTCTTTTTCTTTACTCAGCCTAGTAAGTAAAGGACCTTTTCTGACTCCAGATGCCTACTTGCCCTGTAAATCTGCCTAAACTTCCTTCCTTCCCCACATTTGGCATTTAAAACCCTGATGGATAACTCCCTGTGAAGTCATTGGTAGAAATAACTCCCTTTGCCTTGGTGGAAAAGGAAAAAAAAATAGAACACCAACAATGTGGGGCCAGGATTTATCAAGGGCTTGCCACGCGCCAGGATCACCTCACGACATACATCTAGGAAACCCCGTCCAATATCCCACCAGTGAGGACCATCCTGCCTCAGAAAGCTGAGAGCTGACAGAGGCTGAGTGAACATGTAGCCAGGAACTGGTAACCCAGAAGGCCTGCCTGGTTCCAGGGCCCCACCTTTAAAATGGGGAGGGGTGTATGAGAGAACATGTGTGTGTGAGAGACAAAGGAGAGAGGAGGACTGGAAGAAGGGAAAGGAGGCAGGGAAGGAGGGAGGGAGGGAGAGAGAATATGTGTGTATTTATTTTCTGGTTCTTTGTATACCTGGGTCTGTGTCTTTGATTGGGAACTTTAATAAATCAGTTTGTCTTTCCCTTCTTTCATTCCTTCCTTCCTTCTTTTTTCCTTCCTTCCTTCCTTCCTTTATCCTTCCTTCTTCTTTTTTCCCTTCTTCCTTCCCTCCCTCCCTCCTTTCTTTCTTTTCTTTTTGTGATATCAGGTACCCATAGCCAGTCATGGCCAAAAATATGTGAAAATTTAGATAAGTAACAAACTCATCATTTCTATATTTTCTGATGAAATCTTGTGGCAGACTGCATTAGAGGTCAGCTTCATCCTTGTCACCGTGCTGTAGACAGTGCTGGCCCACTCAGTAGACGGTGCTGGTCCACTCAGTAGACAGTGCTGGCCCACCAGTAGACAGTGCTGGCCCACTCAGTAGACGGTGCTGGCCCACTCAGTAGATGGTGCTGGCCCACTCTGTAGATGGTGCTGGCCCTCTCAGTAGACGGTGCTGGTCCACCAGTAGACGATGCTGGCCCACTCTGTAGATGGTGCTGGCCCACTCCATAGACGGTGCTGGCCACTCTGTAGATGGTGCTGGCCACTCTGTAGATGGTGCTGGCCCACTCCATAGACGGTGCTGGCCACTCTGTAGATGGTGCTGGCCCACTCTGTAGATGGTGCTGGCCCACTCTGTAGATGGTGCTGGCCCACTCCATAGATGGTGCTGGCCCACTCTGTAGATGGTGCTGGCCACTCTGTAGATGGTGCTGGCCCACTCTGTAGATGGTGCTGGCCACTCTGTAGATGGTGCTGGCCCACTCTGTAGACAGTGCTGGCCACTCTGTAGATGATGCTGGCCCACTCTGTAGATGGTGCTGGCCCACTCTGTAGACGGTGCTGGCCCACTCTGTAGACGGTGCTGGCCCACTCAGTAGATGGTGCTAGCCCACTCTGTAGACGGTGCTGGCCCACTCTGTAGACGGTGCTGGCCCACTCCATAGCTGCCATGCTCTGATTCCAGCAGTTGCACCAAGGCAGTGCTGTTCGGATAGCTTTATTTTATGTCAAAGCGACTCCAAAAGCAAAAGCAGTTATGCTGACAATTTAAATAAGGTGTGTTTTTATAATTATTATATTTCATTATTAGTTATTATTAATCCCCTACTAAATCTAAGTGATAAATTAAACTTCATTATAGGTAGGTATGTATAGGAAAAAGAAACATGGAGTGTATACTATATATGGTCTTGGACATCCTCTGCATTTTGGTATGTATCTACCATAAAGGGGCTACTACTACAGTCGTGGAACACAGCCAGGGCCCCCTCCTGTGAGGTCAGTCATGAGACACAAGAAAACCTTAGTCAGCCTCTGGAAGCTGTCTCCTCATCTTTCAGCCTTATTTCTTCCTCTGGACCATAAAATAGCTGATACTCATGATATTGGAAGTGTTGGGCCTAATGCAATGTGGGTCTATTTATCCAATGCTCAGAGCAGCTCAGGAGTCCTAGGCTTGTGATAGAGGCAGAGAAACTTCTGAGACCATGTTTTCTATGTCCTGCTACTTTTTAGAGACATATTGTTATCAAAAAGGAAAAAGAAAGCTTTATGGTTTTGTTCAAGACAGTCTGAACATCTGTATCCTGTCTCTTTGGCACCAAATTATAAGAAAATTAGAATACAACAATAGGGGTTGATTACCTAAATCCTGTCCCTACAAATGATGGCGCCATAAGAAAGGGCAGAACACAGAGAACAGCTATTGTCTAAGCTAGTTCATAATCAGCAAAATCCACATCCTTTGTTCATTGTTCTTAGTCCAACCTTTTGTACTACTTTATTTGATTAACAAGATGGCTTGGGGTGGAGTAGGGGCTGGAGAGGTTGCTCAGTGCTTAACAGCGCTTGTTACTCTTCCAGGGGACCCGGATTTTAATCAGTTTTCACAATCACATGGCATTTCCCAGTTGTCTGTAACTCAGTTCCAGAGAATCCAGTGCCCTCTTCTGACTTCCAGAAATACCAGAAACACACTTGGTATACAGACATACATGCAGAGAACACACCTATATACACGAGATAAAAATACACTCATGCAGACAGTATACCTGTGTACATAAGATAAAAATACACACCATGAAGACAACATACCTATATACGTGAGATAAAAATACACACATGCAGACAACACACCTATATACATCAGCTAAAAATACACACATGCAGACAACACCACTATATACATAAGATAAAAACACACACATGCAGACAGCATACCTATATACATCAGATAAAAATGCACACATGCAGACAACACACCTATATACATCAGATAAAAATACACACATGCAAGCAGCATACCTATATACATAAGATAAAAATACATGCATGAAAAAGCACACTTATGTACATCAGATAAAAATATATGCTTGCAGGTAACACACCCGAATACATAAGATAAAATGCACGCATGAAGACAACACACCTATATAAAATTTTATCAATTTAATAAAGTTTTATCAGATGAAAATAGAAATAAAATGTTCTTCCTGTTTGGATGAGAAAAATTCTCATTTTCTGTTGAGAAATGACAGATAGCATTGACTGAGATTGTTGGCTAATTCCAATCCCTATTCAAATGGTTGAGATTTTTAAATTAATACCTACAAATCTTTTTAATTTTCTTCCATAATTCAGCTATTCTTTATTAACTAGCTCTGACTTATTAAAACTCCTTAAGGGAAAGGAGAAATAAAGGTTGCCCAAACCATTACTCCTTCCTGAGTTATATAACAGCATCACGAACCTTTTAAGATAAACTAGACACATAGTCTACACCAAAATCTCAGGGCAGCAGTAGAATTTAGAAAAAAATAATGTTTATAGAAGTGTTCCTTTTAGACATAATGTTAATTTGCAAAATCTTACCAATTACTTGTTCTGATGTTCCCTATTTACATGCAGGCATGCTCTAGTCTCTTGTTTTAAGGCTGTTTCATTAATAAAGAAAGTTTTTCCTCACGGAAACAACATTAAATGTGTTGAAAAGGTCCTAAGCTGTTTCCCAACTGTCCACTGCAAAAACTAATCAATTCTAAAAAACAAAAATACCAATACAAATTTAAAATGATAAAAAGGAAAAGTAAACCGATTCAGAAAGCACAGTATAAGGGCAAACGCTCACAATGCTGCCGTTTTGTTGCGGACGTTAGCTGACCTGCTGACTGTTGGAGGCTGGGGGTTGTCAGTTCCCAAGAAGAGGTGGCCAGGCTAGTTTAAAACAGGAATGGCACTAGATCTCCTAAGTCGTTCTCAACTTTGGTCAGAGAATTCACTTTTGCGGTGGAGAACTGTCCACGGAAAAGATGCATGGCTGACCAACATGCTAGAAAAAGACTGAGGTCTCAGCGCTAAATAGGACGTCTGTATTTAATCTGCAGCTCTACACTGCTAAGACTTGGGGCACAGCACCGAAAGAAGTAAGAGCTGGAGGGGAGGGGTGCTGTGAAACACTGTCTTCTGGACATGGTGTGTCCGTCACCATCGTAATTTCACAGTAGTCAGGCGTGGAGGGTGTGGATGCTCTCCAGGCCCCTCCCTGTACTGAGCTGCTGCTGGTAGCAGGCAGTGGCAAGGGGTAGGGGGAACCATTCTGTCCTGGGGACGTGGACACTGGTAGCTTCACCATGCTCCAGTATGGCCTCTCAACCACACACGTGTGCAGCACTAGCTAGGCTAAGGACATAAAGTTGGGAGCGGGAAGTTATGGGGAAATATGAGAGGAGACAGCATGGGAAAATCAAAATAGATAATACTGACTTTCGTTGTGTACATGTATGAAATTTTCAGAAAGAACATTTTTTTAAAATCACAAAATGTGTCACCTCAGACCCTGCACCTTGGTGTTTATAGTCTACTTTCCAGAACATACTTCCTGGCTCTTCAAATCTCCATTATTTGTCTAGCTCGTTTGTTCTGAGAGGCACAAGAAGTAGACACGGAAGAGCTAAATCCACAAGTCCTCACCCAGTCAGCCCTTTGCCACCCCAGTTCCTCTCGCCGGAGTAACAAAAACCAATCATCAACCGAATTCCCCTTTTTGAGGCTTAGATTTCCCTACTAGAGCCACTACTTGGTGAAGCATTGCCACCACTAAAAATGTCCTGTGGTATTTTGAGCCACTTGAAATGAAATTTGAAGTATATTTAGTTTTGAGTATCCTTAGCGGTGAAATGCTTCTCGTCCCCTTTGGCGTGCATGCACGGAGCTTTAAGTTCCTAAGAAACAAATGGAACTCGGAACTTTTATATTGATTTATACCTACCAGGAAGCATGTTAAGAAATAGTTTAAGGCCCTGTTTGATGTCTAGACTACTGGAAAGAAACCAGCTACATGAATAATTCTTAAGATCAAAATATTCTTTCATAAATATGATTCACTAACATTCGCAGAACCGATATTATGAGCTCTGCCTATGAATTTCTGAATTGTTTGTTTTTGATGTGCTTTGGACAAATAGATCACTAGTGAATAATCAAAATTATTTTTCCTGTGGTGTTTAGTTGTAGCCAGATTTTTCTCTGGGCCACAAATAACAACACGGAGACTTACTATTAATTATGAAAGCCCAGCCTTAACTTAGGCTTGTCCTGCTAGCTCTCATAACTCAAGTTAACCCGTTTCTATTCATCTACGTTGTGCCTCATGACTTTTTACCTTTCTTTTATTCTGTTTGTATGACTCCCTCCATGTCTCCTCGGCTTCTCTCTCGAGTGCCTAGAATCATCCTGAGTCCTGTCTTTCTCTCCTGCCTAGCTATTGGCTGTTCAGCTTTTTACTACACCAATCACAGCAACACATCTTCACAGTGTACAAATATCTCACATCATTTAGTAGTTTGTATGGAGAACTTTTCATTTCTTCCTTAGGTCTTAGATGGAGGGAAAAATAAAGAGTCTCCATTCTAGAACGTGTGTGTGTGTGTGTGTGGTGCGTGCGCGCACACACATTTTTAGGTTGAAATTAGTCTGATTGCATTCAATACAATATCCGGTTACTTAGAAAATATTAAAGACTCTTTGGCTGACATTAGCCATATGGCACCAAAATGGCTCTTTATGATTACCTTAGACATTCATGAAGTGGATGGATGAAATAGGAGGAAATGAGGTAAAGATTTAAAATCAAAAATGCCAAGATGAATCATATGAAATGCCAAATAGTAGAGCAAGCAACTGTTTGGAGGCTAGAACATTCCTGGGAATGTTTCCCGTGCAGGTTCCCAGTCATGAGTGACATGCCAGTGGTGCTCTGTTAAATTTACCACATGTGCCTGGCATGATGGAGTCAAAGGAAGATCTTAGATGTGGTCGGAGCCTCGCATTATTAATCGCACAGTGAAGGCAGCTCAAAACATCTTTTTTTGATTAAACACTAAAGGGTTAATATTTTGTTTTTGAAACTCTATAGAAACTGCTATGGGTCCCATTGAGGAATCACTGAGTAACACCCCCCATCCCCAAATGAAACCAGGAATGTGGGAACTGTAATCTTTTTCACTATTTGTTCATCATTTTAATTGCAAGATATTTTGTTATGTTGCAACAAAACAATGCAGACCAGCACCTACCTAATAGTGCCTTGAGCTCCTCCTGCTTCATCTCCCCCACAAACGTGTCTGTTGGACACACACCTCTGCTGCTCATAGCTTCAGTACCTGTCACAGTGCCCCTGTGGACCCAGCCATCCTCTATGCCCACCCTGCCCTGACTTCTGACATACCGCCATCGATGAGAACAGAAGTGGTCCTGCCTTCGTCACTGTTGCTTTCTTCTTCCTGCTCCCTAGAGAGGTGGCAGAGTATGCAGCCAGGAAAGAGGAAAGGTGACTTGGAGTGGCCCCTTGGAGCCTTGTGTTCAGAAGGATTCTAAAGCCACTGCCAGGCTCTTAGTAGGGGCTCACCTACTAATGCCAGTCAGCTTTCTGTTATTCTAACAAACAGTGACATTCGACTTATAAAGACAAAAGAATACTTTGGTCCATGATCTTAACAGTAATGTTTTAGATTTATAAATTTTATGTGTATAGGTATTTACCTGCATGTATATGTATGCTCCATATGTATGTAGTACCTGTGCAGGCCAAGAGAAGCCAAGGGATCCCCTGATGATTGTGGGTCACCATATGAGTGCCAGGAACTGAACCCGGATCCTCTGAAAGATCAGCCAGTGATTTTACCCACTGAGCCGTTGCTCCAGACTGTGGCTCAGGGTTTTGGAGCAACAGTTCTTAGCCTATGGGTCATGAACCCCTTGGCGTCAAATGACACTTTCACAGAGGTCACATATCAGTTATCCTGCACATCAGATATTGACATTAAATTCATAAAGTAGCAAAATTACATTATGAATTAATAATGAAGTAGCAATGAAATAATTTTATAATTGGGGGTCACCACAACATAAGGAACTGTATTAAAGGATCTCAGAATTAGGAAGGTTGAGAACCACTGTTTTATAGGTTTCCCTCGATGGTGGGCTAGCCTCCTTGTTTGGGGTCTGTGGCAGAACATCTCAGCTGGAGTACATCGTGAAGGGAAACAACGCTTCTCACAGAGAGTGGAAACTAAGAGAGACGAGCTCTCCAGAGGGTCACTTCATCTCATAAAGTCAGTTTCTCTCCATCCTCCCCTCACCTGGGGGGATCCCTCATGGTAAAGCAGACTTCCACCCTGCCTTTACCATTTTCAAACCCAGCATGGCAGTCATCTCAGTGAGTGGTCGTCCTGGCCTGTTTCCAGTCTCTATCCCCAGAGCTCCCCAGGGAGAAAGGGTAAGCATCTGGCCTGGAGATGAGGATACCAGGGCCAAGGATGCTGGGTCCGGGGTCTGTGGGCACAAACACAGGGGAGTCTAGGAGTTCTGGACCGTCTGTCCCCTGTGTCTCTGTGCCGCTCCACTCTGCCATCTTGCCTGCTCCGTCTTCTCCCACTTAGGCCTCCTCTGTTTTGTCTTTCAGTTTTTAATCTCCCTATTTCAATCCTAACATGGAACGGAAGTGAACTTTTATAATCAACTCTTTTCAGAATTGTGTCTCCTGTTTTTAATTTTGTAAATTATAAAGAACAAGCCCTCATTCTTATTTATCACTCTTTCAAAAAGAGACCTTTTTGTTTTGTTTTTCGAGACAGGGTTTCGCTGTAGTTTTAGGGCCTGTTCTGGAACTAGCTCCTGTAGACCAGGCTGGCCTTGAACTCACAGAGATCCACCTGCTTCTGCCTCCCAGGATTAAAGGCGGGCGGCATCACCACCCAGCTCAAAAAGAGACCTTTAAAAAAAAAAGTTCAGCTTTTTATTTTGCTGAATATAATTTTTTGCAGGGCTTAATGGTTCTTGTCAAAGAAAATGTTCCCTGTGTCTAAGATAGTTACCTGGGCTTGAATTCCAATGATGAATACAATAATGGCATTTTTATTTCCATGTTCTACGAGGCAGCTGTTCCCTGCAGGAGAATCTGTGGTTTTGCACCCCCAGGCAACAGTCAGGACAGTTCTGATTGCCACAACTGTGAGACTGGTAGCACTGCCGTCTGGAGGGCAGAGGTTGGGGAAACTGGGAAACATCCTTCAGTGGACACCCCCCAACAATGAAGAATTTTCAGGCCCCAGCACCAGTAGCACAAAGTTGAGAAATCTGTTGTAATGTAGGGTAAACCTGTATGTGGCTAGTTCACAGAACCTGAGCAATAGTTTCTACATTTATTTCAGTGCAAGTAAGTCTTATTAAAGCTGCCGGAACTGGCTTTGTCCTCATGTCCCTGAGTCCATCTCTATAGCCCAGATGTTTCTGCTTATGCAGTCAGTGACCTCTCTTTTCTTGCATTGTTTTTCCCCATTTTCATTTTGCTGACATGTTTTCCCCAAGGTGTTGCATGGTAATTAATAAAGAAGAAAATCAGAACTGCAGTTGATTCTACTCATTACAGAATAGGTGTGATTTTAGAGAAAGCTGAAGTTGTTTTTATACCTTATTTGTATTTCTAATCAACACCTACCGCAGCGTCTTCAGAAATATGATTGCACAGTTTTCTAGCACTTTGTTCCTGGAGGATTTGATTATGAAGTTCACACATACGTCCACTTCCCTGAGCTGTCAGTACATCTAAGGGAAATTTAACTTGCAAACAGCAAGCATATCTTTTATCAGTAGCCTTCCTCTTGTCTTGTCTTCATTTATATATTCCATCCAAATTTTATTATCCCTTTAAATATTCATTCCATTCTTCCTTACTCTGTCATTCCATACAAGCTCCATGACTGGAAATGCTCAGTGTGCAGGTGGAGGAGCTGTGTTGTGAAGTCCAATGTCGTTGGGTGAGATGCACTCAGGGAGGTGGAGAGAAGGCTCAAAAGTTAAACCCACCAGCTGCTTTTCCAGGGGACCCGGGCTTGATTCCCAGCACCCCTGTGTCTCAGGGAACTGATACCCTCTTCTGGCCTCTGGCGGGGGGGGGGCAAGCGGTGCACAAACCTCTATATACAGGCGAAACACCCACACGCAAAAGATAAATTTTTAAAGAACACTGTGCTCAGGTTAATCTGACACATTCCCTAATGATTTGCATATTCATCACCGCACTGCATGCTAAGTAGGCATACAGTAGGCAGGGTCGAGAAATGACTGCAGTTAATGCTCCTTCTGCACAGCCAAGCTCAGCTGTCGTTAGCTCCCCCTGCCTGTTCAGGCAGTTTTCCAGCATCTCCCTTGGATGGCACCGTGTACCTTGCTTTGTTCCCTCTCTTTCCTGCCTTCCTTTCTTCTCATCCACACACACTTTTTAAAAAAATAAATTTATTTATTTATTTTACATCCTGCCCACAGTTTTCCATCCTTCCCAGCCCCCAACCCACTCCCCCTCCGTTTCTGTTTAGGAAAGGACAGGTCTCCCATGACAACCAATAAAACATGGCATATCAAGTTGTAGTAAGACTAAACACCCCCCAATGTATTAAGGCT
>JAQHUG010000162.1:739229-774658 GCA_028555095.1 Dicrostonyx torquatus
TTTGTACATAGGTTTCCCACTCATGTGTAACCAGAGCATCATTCTTTGTCTTTATTATAAGGAATTAAAGAACCATGATCTAAGCTTGAGAATAAGAAGTTGGGACTGATAATGGCATAATGGGTGGGAACACTTCTTGAACAAGCATAAGGACCTGATTTTGAGTCCCTAGTACTCATGTAAAAGCCTGCCATAGACACATGTGTTTGTGACCCTGGCACTGGGGAACAGAAGCAAGAGGACCCCAGAAGTTCACTGGACAGGGAGTGTAGCCAAAACTACTAGCTCCAGGGTTTGATGAAAAAAAAATTTTAAAAACCTGTCTCAGTGGAATGACATTCTCCTCTGACCTCTGCAAGCTCACATACATGTAGGCTTTCCCTTTCTATGTATGTATGTATGTATGTATGTATGTATGTATGTATGTATGTATGTATGTGTCTCTGTCTCTCTTATATACACATACAAAAAGAATATATATATAAGAGTATATATATACACTCTTAATTTTGTGTGTATACATATATATACACACACAAAAGGGTTAGCTAGTCTTTGGTACACAAACAAAACAGAACTAACTCACACTTGTTACACACATACACCTTGTTGTTGAAAGCATGAGTAGCAGAGACTGGAGGAAGGGCTCAGAGCTGAGGAGACTACGCTGCTCCTCTAGAGGACTTAGCTCAGTTCCTACCACCCACATCAGGTGACGCACCAGTAACTCCACCTTTAGGGGCATCCAGTGCTTCTGGTCTCCATGGACACCAGGACTCGACATACACATGACCAAATGCATACACATAACTAAAAATAACACAGATCTTAAAAGGGGAAATCTGAGTGACCAAAACCAAATTTCCTTTAATTTTATTTTTATTTAGCACAGTGACCTGCTTCAGTGAGTATGGTATAATAGTTTGTATAGAGTGTCTTTTAATCAAATCAGGGTGATTAGAGTTTCACTCTCTTGTCTCTGCTTGGAACCTTCAAACCCCTCTCCTCTAGTTCAAGTCTCATTATTTGTGATATGATCTCTGTAGTACATGGACTGTCCCCTGCTTGTGTTTGCTTTTACTCCAAAGAGCCAGGTTTCCAGATGTTTTTCTATACACTTACCTGAAAGACGTAATTAAATTTCTTCCCAAGGATGTGGAACAATGAAAAACAGACTGCATTGTATCCCACTTTCCTGGAAGCCTTGGCTGTGACCACTGTTTAGTGCGGCCCAATTTTCCAGAATAAGAGATTTATAGGTATTTCATAGTTCACAGAATTATAGGTAATTCTAGTAGCTGTAATTGGGACTTATTTAGGTTTTCATAGACGTTAAGTGTTGAGTTCAAAGTAGACCGTTTGGAGCCGTAATGAAGGAAAGCCATGGGAAAAGCTAGAGAAAAGGCTAATCAACCGCACATGTGTGTACTCGGACATACTCTGCATTCCGGCCTAGGACCTCATTGCTTTCACACAGACTTGAGACCTCCTCCATGTTTTCTGTGACTGTTGTGAATGGACGACCCCTCAATTCTGAGTGAAAGTTTCTTGTTATAAACACAAAACTTAAAACGGGAATGAAAATACGTAAGAAACACTGATCTGATCCAGTAAGAACATGATAGTTACCAACAACGCATCTGGTTATACCTTCTGGAATCTGATGTGTAGCTTCCTATGGAATTTACTGAATCAAACTCACAATTCTTCTGTTTTTGTTTTTTGTGAGTGTCTGGCTTAGGTTTCCGGAGATCCCAACATTTCCTTGCCATCACTACCAATAAAATCCCCCCAGCTGATGACAGAAGTTGATTGATGTACCACATTGACCGAGTGCCTGTTTCTCATTCTATCATTGATCTAATCAATAACCTTCGGTAAGAAAAGAATTATAGACAATGACTCATTGTGACTGACTGTCATAGCCAGAGCAGCATGGCTCAAGCATCATTCTGCATATTGGTGGGTGCATCCTTCCAGTCTTCACCAAGGCCGTGCAATGCCACCTTCAGCTGGTGCATCCTATCTGTAGCCTTTGCCTCACTTGCCAGGGTGAGTCACTGGATCAAGGCACTGCTAGTTTCTCCTCACGTGATCACTGTCCCCTGGCCACTTCCCTGCTTGATCTCACACCTCAGTCTGTCCTCCACCTGCCACTAGCTGTTTTCTCTGACATTCAGTTCTGTTCACGTTATTCTCATTCTTCAAAATAGTTTGATAGATCCCTTTGTCCACTTTAAATAATTCCAAAGATCCTGTATCCTCTGGTCCTTACCTGCCTCCATCTCCGCCTGATCAGCTCAAGTTCTGCACTGGGCTTCTACCCCTCCCTCTGTGACCATCCTGCTCTATATTCTGGTAAGCCTTCCCCTTTTCTTTCTGTGTATCAGTACACAGTCTGTATTAGCCAGCTTCCCATTGCTATGCCTGAGAAAAGTTGGCTTAGGGATTAAAGGTTAATTTTGGCTCATCTCTCAGCCCATAGTCACTTGGATTTGTCATTTCTGATTTGTGAGAATGCAGAACATCATTGTGGGCATGTAAAGGAGCAAAGTTGCTCATCTCAAAGTGGCCAGAAAGGAGTGGGGAGGGGAAAGGAGAGGAGGAGAGAGAGAGAGAGAGAGAGAGAGAGAGAGAGAGAGAGAGAGAGAGAGAACAGACACCAAGGAAAATACACCTAACGCACCCTTCAGAGGCTCTTCTCTTTTTTCTTTTATTTGAATATCTCATCCTTCATTACATCCCAATCACAGTTTCCCCTTCTCCTACTCTTCCCATTCCTAACCCCAACTTCCCCCTCCTCTAGATCCACTCCTCCGTTTACTTTCAAAAACAAAACAAAACAAAAAAACCCAGACCTCCCAGGGATATCAACCAACACTGCTTAACAAGATGCAATAAGACTAGGCACAAACCCTCACATCAAGGCTGGACAAGGCAACCCAGTAGGAAGAAAAAGATCCCAAGAGCAGGCAAAAGAGTTGGAGACACCCCCGTTTCCACTGTTAGGAGTCCCACAAGAACACCAAGATGCACAGCTATAGCATAGCTCAGACCCATACAGGGTGTGTAATTGTCACTTTGCTATCTGTGAACCCCTATGAGCCCTGGTTAGTTGGTTCTGTGGGCTGTGTTCTTGTAGTATCCTTGACACCCGCTATTCCTGCAATCATCCCCACACACCTCTGCAGGGTTCTCTTGGCTCTGCCTAATGTTTGACTGTGGGTTTTTGCATCGGTTCCCATCAGTTACTGGATGACACTTCTCTGATGACAACTGGGCACCGATTGTCAAACTAGGCACAGATTTATGAGTATAGCAGAATATCATTAGTAATCATTTTATTAAATTATTTCCCAGCCAGGCTTGGTTCTTTCCTGGGTCTCTGGGCCTCTGGTGCTTGTCCATCCAGGCAGTGTCAGGCATGGGCTCTCTCTTCTGGCATAGGCCTCAAGTTGAACCATTCATTGGCCTCAGTGGCCACTCCCACAAGTTCTGCACCACCGCTATTCCAATTCGTTTACAATCTATCCCAGCACAGATTGTAAATTGAAGGTTTTGTGGTTGAATTGGTGTCCCAGTTCTGCTGCTGGAAGCCTTAAAGGTATACCCCTTAGGAAGTAGCCTCTGTGAGGGCCCTCCTCATTTCCATTACCTCCCAACAAGCCATCAAAACCTGCACCCATCAGACCTGCTCACGATGGCCGTGCCCTCAGTGTGTCTGTCAGTAGCTTAACCCGTTTGTAACATCAGTACCTCCATTATTCAGTCACTTCCCAGAGGCCCCACTTCTGAAAACTTTCCTACAGCCTTCACCAGGCAGCTTTTGGGTGACATTTCATATCTACATCAAATCAATATCTACAGTATTTGAGCTTGATCTGTTACCTGCTCCATTGGCCTCCCCTGACTCACCCATACTCAGATGAGTTAGGTGTCTCTTGCCTCAGTACCGAAGGGACCTCCAATCACCTCTTGTCTTATAGATCAGCACAGCAACCACAGTGTTGAAACTATCCAAGTATGCATTCATCCTTCCTGCACGTCTAAAGGTTTGCCTAAAATGAGGACCATATCTCTCCATCTTGGTGCTGAGAACATGGGAGATAGGAGAGGGAAATTGTCTGTCAAACCTTGGCAGATTTCTTAAGAACATCCATCTCTTTTCAGTGAAAGCTGATCATCTGTAGTTGGCTTTGCTCTACATACTAATTGCCACTGCACACTGAAAAGGTTTTGCGTGCTCTGTTATGGCTGTGTATGGTCCAGTGGAAGTCTCTGAGACCTGGCTGTTCTGGACACACACTTCTTACCCATTTTCTAGTTTGTTTTGAAATAAGTATTTTAAATACACTGTCCCATGGTAAATGTAGGTGTGTTCGTGTATTTGACATATCATCTAAAGTCGGGGTTAATTATTCACCTTAAAGTCTTCTAAGAAAGTTTGGGAGAGACACAGAGCACATTTTGCTGATGATAATTTTAAATTCATATAAACTAGAAAAAAGCATTCATGTGAACTTTATTGTGGTACTTATAGACATTTTAAAACATTGCACTGTGAGAGCAGCCATAATTCTTTTATGCTTTTCATTAAAATTGATTTATTTTACTTTTGCTAAGTAATGATAATCAGAAAAGTGAGTCTATCTTCAAGTTTATTTGCTAGGGATGACCCCTGGTGGGGTTTGTTTGTTTGTGGTTTGGAAATTCTGTATATGTCATGAATTATAAAGAAAATCATTGGAAAGTGCTTAAGTTTTCACATAAATTGATCCTTTGATCCTGTCTAAAATCTTGACATAAAATAACTCATGTTTGTCCATAGACCACAAATGCAAGGGGCATGGCTAATCATCTCATCATAATTAACGAAGACAATTGACTCAGACAAAGAAACTAAGAAGAAGAATTTTGTGCATGTTGCATGGAAGGTTCATTATACTTTGAGGTAGATAAAACTTAGAAAATATGGTTCCTGTAGCTGGATAGATGATTCAGAGGCTAAGAGCACTGGCTGCTCTTGCAGAGGACCCAGGTTCAATTCCCAGCACCCACATGGTCGCTCATATCCAACTATAACTCCAGTCCTAAGAGGTCTGATGCCCTTTTCTGACTTCTGTGGGCCTAGACGTACATGTAGGCAAAACCCTCACACACATAAAATAAAGAGAAACTTATTTTTAATAAAAAGGAAAGCTATTCCTTAAATGGAATTGAGCTAACACTAGATGTTATCCAGGAGAACACTATAAACACTCCTAACCACGCTTGGCCTCTCCTTGTTTGTTTTTATAAATGAGTGGTAAGAATGATTCTGAATGATCAAAACATACTTAAAAATCAATCTGAGGAATTTTCAGCTGAGGTTTTATTTCTTTCCTGTAGGAAAAATAGGCATTCAAGACCACTTAGGCATGATTGCCTGCGCAATTGCACTCCAATTTGGAGTCACTTTGTCTACCAATCTTCACTACACCCAAGTGTGTAAAAATAAAGATCATTGTCTGTGAGTGTTTGGAGACAGACCTTAGTGAAATCTGAGCCCTTGCTCATCTTCTTGGTCCTGTCTACTCTTGGAGTTCACACACCCATGGCAGGCCAGGAAGTGAGAGAAGGAGGGAGGAAGAAGGAAGGAAAGAATTGGGACGTGTATGCACAGAGGCTCAGGGCTTTGCTTGGCCTTCCTTCTGACTGCTCCCTGCCCTGCCCTCTGGAACACTCTGGGTACTTTTCTGTCCACGTGCCTTTCCTGCTTATAAATCCTTCCTAGATGCATCTCAATAGGGGAGTGTTTCATAATATCAGAGGCTTGGAACATTCCAGTGTTTCTTCCATACCCAGGCTAGGGCAACTCCCTCGTTTCTATAGCTAACGCCCCTTCCCAGGGCAGAGTGCCATTTCCAATCTGGAGCTAAGTTCTAGTCTATCTCAGGCTCTGCGAGGCTCTGCTGTCCTGGGTCAGTCAGTGTCTACTCATGAAATAAAGTTCTGCATTTAAAAGAATTGGCACGGGGCCCGGCACACAGGCGTGTCAAATGGTAGATATTAGGTACCCACTGACCATGGAGAAGGCACGAGTGGTTGGAAATCTTGTGGCTGTGAACTCCTTAAGGGCAATAGATCCTGGATTCCTTGTGGGGTCCTGAAAAATACTCTAGAACATTTGTTTAATCATGTGATCACTGCCTATTGAATTTGAACTACTGACTCACATGGTCCAAAGTCGAAAACACAGAAACATCTCAGAACATGAGAGTTAAATGGGTCGAAAAACTTGACAGTGTTTCGCCCATTGTGCGTATGAAGGATGGTTATGCTAAATTAAATTAATTGAAAAGACTTTTGTTCAGCAGTGACTCAGATCAGATCTGCAGTGAGAAAATGGTGGTTTATCTTGACTGTGACTCATCCTCTGGGGACTGGGACTCAGTGGCTCACGTTAGTGGCTCTCACAGCTTTTAGAACTAATGCAGTCATGCCCATAGCTTGTCTTGCTATAATGGAAGATCTCAAAGAATAAAAATGTAGAAAACCCTACCAGTGAATAGTTGGTGCCAGCGGTTAGGAGAGAGGAGAATCTGTTCTTGGAAACAGTAGTGATATAATGTGGATTGTCACATAGTCTTCGGGAGTGTGAGGGCAGACGGAGCAGAAGACATGAGTCTCTCATCATGACACGCAGCTGATGACAGCCACCATAAACTCCTGGACTCCTTCAAGGCTTTGTGTTGAATCCCACAATGTAGTTGGTGCAGACCATAGAGTAAAATCGCAGCATCCCACAGACCCGAGAGCAGCAAACATGTAAAAGGAAAATTGAGAACTATCCCTCCATGAGTTTTGCCTTTTCCCAGCCAAGAGAGGGAAAGAATTTTAAAAGGGGAGGGGCAGCAGAGAACGGACAAGGTGGAGACTGTCTCCAGGATGAGTCCTTGGCACACCTGTTTCCCAGTAGAGTCCTTTCGGGGCAGCACAGACACAGAGCGGCAGGAAGCAGGGACCTTTGTTCAGGCATCACAGTGTAGTTTCTGGTGACTTTTCTGAGACAGGGTTCATGCTCTACACACTCCACTCAAAGTGACGAACCTAGGGGTGGTCAGCACAGAGGATCACTCCACTGCAACCAGTTTTCAGCCTCTTCTTCATCCCAGAAATAAATCCCATACTCGCTGGCAGAGCCAAGAGTCATTTTGATTCAACCCCCCCACAAAAAAGGAAATCTTATATTTAAAAGCACAAATTTATACTAGTTATTTTTAATAAAAATGTTATGGTTAGAGATTTTATAAAAGACCTCTGACTTAGAGATAATCAAAAATTTAAAAGTCTTCAATATAGTAGATAATCCAGCCTGTCTCTGTATTCACATTTGTGTTCTTTCTTTAAACTTTGTGAAGTTAACATCTGTGTTGCTTCCTTACGGCAACCTCTGCTGCACAAACCGCTGGAGGAATGCACATTCCTGCCTGTTTCTAAGACCATTTGTAATGTCACTCACGTTCTGAGCACAGGCCTTCTAAATACTTTGTGACCTTTGTTCAAATACCCTATTGGATGGCCACCTTAGTGATTAGTTCCCAGAACCTACAGAAGGAAAGACTAGCCTAAAAATTAAGTCTATATAGGAAAACACTACAGAAAGATAAACTTGAGGGGCAAGGAACAAGTGTAAGAAATATGTCCCATAAAAGGCTGGATTATCTAACATATGAACATCAGCTACCGGGAAAAGGAAAGGACAGATACCAGAAAGTGGATGTGGGACATTAGCAGACAGTTTACAGGGAAGGAAGCGCAGGTAGCTTGTGAAAGACATGGGGTCAAGTTTTAAATTCAAATTGTAGGAAATAAATGGGAGCTAACACAGCAGCAGAGCCCCATATCTTCCTGAAAGACAAAACAAAGTGTTTGAAATCACGGTGACCCCCATCTTTGTGCAAAGCTGAGCTTAGCAGTACCCCACCCATCAATCCATAAACACACAGAAGGCACACGTCTCTCTCATTGTCTGCTCAGCAATCCTGTCTGGAGATATTGTCCACACAAGTGTACTGAAGTGTGCTGTGGAATTTACTGTTTTCCTTATAATCAAAAAAAAAAAATCTAGAGAAAACAACGAAAAACCACTAACTGAAGTCTACCTAAACAGATTATGAAATAAATAGTTAAGAAAACACTTAGTGACTAGTGAGCATTCGGTCAGTTTAAATGAACTAGTGTGGTCAGTGGCCCAACTTGTATTGTTGAGTGGAGGAGATGGACATTTTGCACGCTGCCATCCATGACAAGCTATCGGAAGCTGCTGTCGTCGTTTGCCCGCCGAGCTAAGAGCTGGAGGAAGTGAGGAGGAGGCAGACTTCACTTTTTTCTTCTAAGGTATTTTAGTTGAGACTTTAAAAATAATTCATTTAAAAAAATTTACAACTAGTTTCACATTAAAAAAAAAAAGCAACCATTGCATATCATAGAGTATTGGAAATGAATGAAATCTAAACCAAAAGTCAAATTCCTTGATGAAGTTGGATGCTTAGAGCCTGTCATAGCATCCTTTGGCTGTGCTGCGGCATGGGCACCGTATCTGCTCTGTTCTATAACAGTTTGTCTTTAGCAAATACGGTGTGGCGTGGCGTGGCGTTAAGTATCACTTTGCGACACGTTTACAATGAACATGCTGCTATAATGGTGTAGTTGCTCCAGCCTACTGGCTCCTTTTCATTTTATTCCCACCGTGACGTGAACGAAAGTTTGGGAAAGAGCAAACATCAAAGTATTAAGAGAGGCTGACAAAACGGTATTAAGACACTAGAGCTAAGAGCTGGGCCCAAGGAAAGACGCACGACATCTTAGGGGACACAGCACAGCCGGGCTCCTAATCTTTGTCTTGGTTACTGATTGTTTTATCGCCTTAACTTTTTGCATATCTGAATTTCTTTAACTGCATGGATCATATTTACAGAGGTAACAAACTCTCTGGGGAACTGTTTTCCCAGGTCCTCTCCCCAAAAGTGGGAGATTCTCTAACATGTTTTTATTCCCTGTCTATGAACCTAAGGCAAGTCCTGTAGAGCCCACTGCATCTTGCTGTTGCTAAGGTATCACCAATATCCCCCATCTCTCTTGGCCTAAACCATGTTTCAGGGGGTCTTCCTTTTTCTTCAGATACATGATGCACCAGGAATGAAACAAGCCAAGGTTTCTTGTTTCTTAATAAGAGCAAAACAAAAATATTTCAATATACTTCAGCTAATGTTTCTGGAAGGGAGAAATCACCATATCTATGTAAAGCTGTGAACACGGCTTGACACTCTCTGTTTTGGAAATAAAAGACCAAATCTGCTTATAAGGATCACAGATTGACCTTGTGATTTGCAAAATTGTAATTAACCCAGTAAATATTTGAAGATGTTCAGTCTGTTCCCCAAACAAGCTATCCACCAAAGTCACTTTGTGAATCATTTTGCCAGAGACAACTGCCTTGGAGATTGCAGTAATGACTCATTTATTTGATGGCTGAAGGCCAAACGTAAATTGAATATCATTTGATTTCAAGCAGTCTGGCCACAAGTCAACTCTAATGCCTCCTTTTAACCAGACTCTTTCATTGAAAGACCACAATCCCTCCCAAATCCTATGTACAGCCATTTAGATGGCTGCCATCACATGGCTACAGTATTTATTAGCCTTGAAAAGCTATAACTTAGGACCTGCCTAAGTACTGCACAGGGAATTCATTTCAAGCCACTTTTGACCCTTGTTGTAAAGGTGATCTCCAACTGGATTTAAAGGAGATAAATCACGTTTTCAACCTAAAGCCTGCTTTCTCCTAATAAAAAAAAAAAAAAGAGGCTTTAGATGTTCCTAACCTTTTCTTCTTTTCTTCACTTCTGGATTGAAGATTAATCACATGTACCCAGAGACGTAATTTCATGTCTGCCATTTGGAATAGGAGGGGAAAGAGATCAATGGCTTATGAAAAGGCTTCTTTAAAATTAAACTGTGCCATCAAACACCGTTTTTGGCAGCTGATGATGGAGGATAGGCCTCTTTAGGTGGAAAGTTAAGTCGTGAGGGCCAAACATGAGGAAAAGAACACAGTACACGGTGGGAAACGTGGTACAGGAAATGCTTAGTGTTCTGAGTAAAACACAGAACTATTCCCAGGAATTAGCCCACTCCTTCCCCCTTTCATATACAAGTGTGAAAGAATATAAGGAAAGGAAACTACTTAGCGTTTCCTTTCACTTCAGAACTTTGCCATGTATGCATTTGAATTCCACAAATATGCTGACATAGTTTCTTCCACACATCTATGTTTTCATAGGTGTAGCTTTGTACTTTCAAAAATAGCCTGGTGATGGGAGACTGGGAAATTTGAGGCTAGCCTAGGCTTGAGATTGAGATCCTGCTTCAAAAAAATAAAAATCAAACAAACAAGAAACAAAACACATCCCAGTCCCACAACATAAATGAGATCTTAGGTCTTCCTCTGTTATCATTTTCACAAAACGAAAACCTAACAATTATGATATTTAAAATGTTCTTTTACATTTATTTTCTCTCTCTCTCTCTCTCTCTCTCTCTCTCTCCCCCTCTCCATGCCATGCATATGGAGGTCAGACGAAAACTTGTGGTAACTGGTTCTCTCCTTCCACCACATAGGTCTCTGGGATCAAACTGAGGTCATCAGGCCTAGTGGAAACAACCTTTACCTATTGGACCAACTGGCTAGCCCAGAAACTGCCCTTAAAGTGGTACAGTGAGCCTCTCTCCCCTCCGACAGATCTCTGTATTCCTCTTTTTTAGTGCCCTTCCTGATACAGTCAGTGCCTCCCCAAAAGGGACTTAGACTCAAGGGCAGGGATGAGTGACACTTCCATCAGCCATTGGGGTTTGTGGCCCACCAGAACACCAGCCAGAAATCCAACAAACCAGGCAGCTGGATGCCAAAGATGAGGCAGACATGTTGCCTGTCTGCAAACTGGCTTATGGGGTTTACTGAGTACTCAGGGTCCCCTCTGAGGGGCTTCAATGAGCAAGTTCAGCCTAATCATGAGACGCTCACCGCAAATGCCTTTCTACTTGTCTCAGCCATTTTCAACAGTGTGCTTTACCCGGCCATCCCCTCTAGTGGATTTCCTGTGTGGCCCTTGAACCCCTGAAACATCCCATGAGGACCACTAGTCAGTATGTTGCTCTAGTGATTGCTAACTGTGGATAATCTCTGTGTGTCTGTGTGTGTTTGTGTGTGTGTGTGCCTGTGTGCACGTGCATGCACACACACACACACACACACACACATCTATATGCCATTTCTCCTTATGCCTATTTCTGTTTTAAGTTGATGGGTTTGGTTTTTTTTTTTTCGTCCAATTTAATGTGTAGGTGAACTAACTCAGCTTGCCACTCCCTCTGGGACAGAAGCGTCTGCATAGCTATTTACAGACACTACAAATGCTACCCTGCTGTGTGGGCGCTGTCTGCTTCCTGTACTGAGTGGTAGAAAAAGGAAGAATCCTATTTCATCCCTGCTCCCTGACTTCTTCCATGCTGCTTTCTTTAGAGAGTAGGCAAGCTGCTCACAGAACACTGATTTTTGTGCATTTCTGTTTCTACGGTGGATCTCCCTGGACCAACTCTCCGAACACTTTCAGAAATAAGGCTTTGTTTGTGCATAAGCAGTGAGGTTCTTTGCTAATTATCTTTGCTGGGTTTTGGTGGGGGAGGTGGGAGTATGTATTTCTTCAGTTCTCCAAGAGGTTTTTAATTCTACAGCTTGTCCCTGCTTAGAACAACACCTAAACCATTGCAGGACCTTAGTTCAGTTCCCAGCATCCACACTGGATGGCTTACAACCACTTGTAAGTCCAGTACTTGGAGGCTCTCAGATCCCCTTCTGGCTTCCATGAGAACCCACACACAGCATACATTCACACAGACACATATACATAAATAAAAGCTTTAAAAATAAATACGGTTTTAAGTAGGCTATGCCCAATTTGTTCTTTCTTGCATTTTACTTTTTGTTTCTGCCAAGCATATGAGCTTGCATTGCTTGTTTCCTTCCGGTTATGTAGGTTAACTGGCCTGTTAGTTAAATGAGATTTTGTTAAGAAGTGGGTTTGCATCAATTTTCATATCACACGATCCTTTTTAATCTATGTAAGGCCTCGTCCTCTCTTGCACGAGCTCATAACTCTCTTCTTCACAGTAACACAAATGGTTAGTCCTGGCTCTTCCACTGAAACTGGGATACCACTGTAAGCTCAAAGATGATTTTAGCTGAGGAGTTTTCTTCCCAAGCCTTGCTTTTATCTTGAAGCATGAAAGCAATGACCACAAAATTCCATGTTCCCCACTGGAAGTCCTTTCTCAGAGAAAGGTCAGATTGACTTCTCTTCAAATATAGAATTCTTCATGGTGGACATCTTCACTCCTAATCTTGAGTGTGGTGTCCACTTTCCAGGACATTTAGATTAGGGTAAGCGTCTTTCTAGAAGCTTCCTTTAGATACAAACTCCTCCTAGTACCAAGAACCTCATCCTTCTGTCTGCTTACACTGACTTGTAAAATCTGAACAAGACCTTGCATGATGCCCTACCTGACTCACCTGTGAAATTGTCCTTAAATGTGAATCTCTTAAAAAAAAAAAAAAAAACCTTTCCCTCAAATCTCCATGATTATCTGAGCTTCCCATAGAATTACATAAATAATAAATTTGCAGAACCACAGTTTAAGAACAAAGTCTGGGGAAGGGACTTGGAAAATTTACAGTTCAGTGATTACCCAGAAGTGAATCTGTCATCAGAAGACTGAAAATGATCCTGTGAAATATTTTTAAATCAGACATTCGGCTCTGCCTGTCATGTGGTCTTTCTAGAGCTGTGAATGTTTCTTTATTGCCATCAATGGCCCAGCTTCTCAAATGATTCCTAGAGTACCAGACTCATGCTCAATCTGGTTAACATCTGGAAGCTTGCTTATGAGAGTGGAGTCACTGGGCAGTGAGCTTGAGAATCCTGGCTTGTGACCAGCACCCTCAAACTACTCTCACTGATATTTGGGGTCTACCATTCTAAGGTCCTCTCTTCATAGGCAAAGTCCATTTCTTCCCAAGCTTTAATGTGAATGAAAAGGGCCAGGAATGGTGAGTTTTTCAAAACATATTCTGACTGGGGTAGGACCTAAGATGCATCAAGATCCCGGGAAGATTCTGGATCTGTGAGTCCATGGACCAGAGCAGCAGCAGGGAGTCAGAGAGCTTCCCAGCCGCAAATGCCTTGAGCTCCAGTGGACAGCAAGGGAATATGCATGCAAATGGAAGAGTAGACCCTACCATTACCCACACTATGACACACCATAAGCACATTGAGGGGACATAGGATAATTCAGCAGTAGTGCTTACCCTTTGGGAATGCACTCTATTTGAATACTACATGTGTGCTATGTGTGGCATCAAAGTCCAATTACATCTCTGTGCCTCCCAGGGAGCTCTTTCAGACCCCCTGATCTCTGACCCACTTGAGTCTGTGTTCTTGGCTACTATACACAAAATGTATCTTTTGTCAGTCTGAGTAGGGCAAAGCAAGCCAAAAGAGGGCTTCACTTAAGGAGAGAGCTGTCAAATTTTCTTTCAATTCACTCTTTTCATGGTTTTTTTGTTGGTGGTGTTGATGTTGATAATTTCCTTTGCTTTTTTCTCTCAAGGGGTAATTCTTCATGTTCTAGCTCTCTGCTCTTAAATAATGTATCTATATGCTTCCTCGCATGTCTTTCAGATCCTTCCCATCTTGGAGACAGTGAGAGCCAGGTGGTCATGTGCTGCTGATAAGTAGGGCAAGTTGTTATTCAGAAGTCTACACTCAAGCCGGGTCTTAGGAGAAAATACTGATTTTTTTTGCCAGTTAATATTTTTTATTGATTTTTAATGAGCTCTACATTTTCTCTGCTCCCCTCCCTGCCTCTCTCCTCCCCTTCAACCTTCTCCCAAGGTCCCCTTGCTCCCAATTTACTCAGGAGATCTTGTCTTTTTCTTCTTCCCATGTAGATTAGATCTATGCATGTCTCTCTTAGAGTCCTCATTGTTGTCTAGGTTCCCTGGGATTGTGATTTGTAGGCTGGTTTTCTTTGCTTTATGTTTAAAAACCACTTATGAGTGAGTACATATGTTAATTGTCTTTCTGAGTCTGGGTTACCTCACTCAAAATGATGTTTTCTAGCTCCATTCATTTGCCTGCAAATTTCAAGATGTCGTTACTTTTTTCTGCTGTGTAGTACTCCATTGTATAAATGTGCCACATTTTCCTTATCCATTCTTCAGTCAAGGGGCATTTAGGTTGTTTCCAGGTTCTGACTATGACAAACAAAGCTGCTATAAACATAGTTGAGCACATGTCCTTGTGGCATGATTGAGCATCCTTTGGGTATATACCCAAAAGTGGTATTGCTGGGTCTTGAGGAAGGTTGTTTCCTAATTTTCTGAGAAATCACCACACTGATATCCAAAAGGACTGTACCAGCTTGCACTCCCACCAGCAATGCAGAAGTGTTCCCTTTACCCCCACATCCTCTCCAGCATAAGTTGTCATCAATGTTTTTGATCTTGGCTATTCTTACAGGTGTAAGATGGAATCTCAGAGTTGTTTTGATTTGCATTTCTCTGATGACTAAGGATGTTGAACATTTCCTTAAATGTCTTTCAGCCATTTTAGATTCCTCTGTTGAGAGTTCTCTGTTTAGGTCTGTACTCCATTTTTTTTATTGGATTAAGAGACTGATGCTTCTACATGCATGCATTGGGACAGGATCTGAAGTAGGGCAGATGTAAGTTTTTTTTAGGACTGAGTTGTTACTTTATTTCCTCTTTACTTTGATTCTTTTATCTATAGCTGTATTGTATGATTGTGTCTCATACTGAGCCTTGGGGTTTTCCTCAGTACTGCTCTTACCTTGTACTAGAGAAAAATAAGCCTTCATGTTCCATGGCTACCCAACACTGGGACCATTTGTGGTTTTAATTGTACTATTTTGACCCTCACCTCCAGTGACGCCAAAGAACAAGATTCAGAGAGAGGCAAGACTGTGTCTTTCAAAGAATTAAATTCTGCTTTATCTCCTGCCAAGAGGGCTATGGATAGTGATAGGTGCTTAGTCCTTCTTGCATGTGGGCACAGAAGGCCACTGTGCTACATACGCCCCTCATCATCATACATGCCATCAGAGTGAGAGTAAGCATGTAAGTTAAGCTAAGGTTGTTATGTCCCAACATACCGCTGTCTCCTCACAGTCCGTCCTTGCCTTGTGTGGATTCCATCCTCTTCATCACATCCCATATCCATCTTTTACTTCCACCCACAGCCAGGCCTCCATCTTTCCTACTCAGATGCGCAACTTGGAGTCTCACAGCACCCAGAATGTCCCTTTAGAGTGTGTGGAGTAGATCCTATTTAAGCCTCTTCTGTGACTGTACCTTCTGCTTAGATGAAAATGGCCCCCGACCTGACCTTCACAATCATGGCTTCACTGGCTCCCACCTTCTTCCCTCCCATCCCATCCACTCATGGCTAGCTTCTTTTTGCATCCTAAGTTTCAATGTCCTCTCTTCCCCAACACTTTCTCTGACCACCACTGGAGAGGACCACGACTTATTATCCTTTCAATTCTCGTCAAAGCCCCTAAAAAATCAACATGTATTGTTGCCTCTGTCTCTTTCAGCCCATTTTTGCTACTTAATTCCAAGCAAGCAAGCATCTTGCTGACTAATCAGAAATCACATCCCAACACTTAAAATAGCAGGAAATATTTGTAGAATAAATTTAAGTTTAGCAGGGGTTAGGAAGGGGTGGCTCTCAGTTGAGTGGGACTGTTCTTGGCATGAACACCTAGAAACAGGAGGATTATTCGCATGCATCAGAAACTAAAATTACATGCCCAAAGGAAATAGGGTCTGGGAGCTGAGGGGGGCAGACTCCCCTGGAGGTTATTTGCAGGTCATTCCACAAGAGAAAGAGGTGCCACTGAAGGCTCTAAGCAGCAGAGCATCAACATTTTCCTGTCAGAAAGCCTTTAAAGTGACTGTCACCAAAGTGGCTTCATGCGTATCATGGAGGATACAATAATAACCACTGAAAGGTATCAACTTGTGAATGTTACCTTCTTTGGAAAAGGGTTTGTTGCACCTGAAAGTGAATTAAAGAGCTAGAGAGGGAGAGGATGGCATGCACACCTGCACGTGGCACATAAGCATGGCCACAAGGATCTCTGATCCCCCAGGCCCAGGTACCCGGCGCTCTAGTCACAGTGAGGGACAGCCATGTGAGTGGTAGAAATAGAAGAGGACCAAGTGAATGAGAAATGGGAAAGCTCTTTATCCTGAGCTCACTAGAGCAGAGTGTGAACCTCCGCCATCTGTGTTACGGCAGAAACTCGGAGGCAGGCAGAGGTGCAGGAAGCAGTGTAGGAAGAAGGAAAGGCTCAGGTATGCCCTGATAGAGGGTGTCTGTAGGGGGAAGTGGCAGGTAGACTTCCCAGAAGGGGGGTGTCTTCTGGTTGTGACTGGGGCGCATTTGATGAGTCCCCAGTTGGAGACGATGACAATCAGGAAAGCTGTCAGTTACTACCCAAACCCTGGCCACTGAAGTCTGGTTGATTTGGAGGCTGTTGTTTGGCTCCCTGGACTGTGATTAGAGACAGTTGCCTGACTATTTATTATTCTGACTTCAAGTGTGCTGCCTTTCTGGCTGGTCAGCATGAAGGGCTCAATTCCTGGGCTGGTAGCTACAAGGTTTTAGATGAGCCAGCTATTGCCTCCGTGTGTATTCAATCTCAACATGGTCAGGCTTCTGGAAAAACTAAGGAGTCCTCACTCTTGGGCCAAATGATGTGGAAACCACGCCACTTTGGGAGGAGAGGCATCTGTGGGTTTCTAGACCTCTCACTGAAGATTCTCAGAATGTTTTATAAAAATAAACTCACAGTCATCCAACGGGGGCTTGTCACCTTCAGTCACAGCAACTTTGGTGCCTCCGGAAGGCGACAACAGCTGACTGAAGTGCCACTGAAGAGATAGCAGATGCTTTTTTTTTCAATTTGCCTTTTTCATGACAGGATTTTACTGTGTAGCCCTGGCTGCCCTAGAACTCACTCTATAAACAGGCTGGCCTCAAAATCAGAGATCTGCCTGCCTCTGCCTCCCAACTTCTGGGATTAAAGGCATGTGCCACCACCATCCGGCCAGGTGTTCTTTGTGAACAGCAGAGGACAATCTCAGATTTTTTTAAAAAAAGTTTTCTTTTGGGATCACTTTCACTGTTGGCGGATAATGGGTTCCCATGATGAATGCAGAGTTAGCAGGTACATGACCACTGCAGAGTCAGAAAGATGAGATCCTGGCTCATTGCAGCCAACAAGTGCCCTATATTGTCAGGTCTAATGACTAAACTAACAAACTCCCACATCCCTGTCGGCAGGGAGAAAATTCTCCTGCATAGAATCAGCTCAGGTTCTCTGCATGGGGCTCCTTCCTAAAAGGATGGTTTGCAGATAACACATGTAGTCCGGCAGGAAGATGTCTTGCTTCGAGTCTGGTCAGTCCTGGGCTGTGCTCTGATCCCTTCTGCAAAACTCAGGTTTGCCCTCTGCATGGCAGAAGTTAAGTTTCTCTCCCCTGTGTTTCTGTGACCTCCCTCACCTCCAAATTCCCAGTGAGAAACCATTAGAGCAACTGCGCCTGTCCAGTAGTACCAGACCACTGGAAGAATTTGCCTTAGAGCGAACTCATGCTGCCAAGGCTACAGAAACAATAAAAAAAATGCATTGTTGGGGGATCCAGGCAGGTGATGGGTAATGATTTCATTATTTCCCTCAAGGAAGAACTAACTTAGGGCTGCCCCAGGAAAACTACCTAGTGGAGACAGATGATGGTAATGGTTCTCAACCAGAGGGAACAGGCCCCATCCCAAGCTGCTGGGCAGGGTGTGAAGGTAATTACTGTCATTACAACTAGGACGAGGGTATCCAGTGGGTAGAGGCCTTGGGTGGAGGTATCAGCTGGCAGCTCCCCACTGAAATTGCCATGTGGGTGGTGGTGGGGGGACAGCCTCTGTTTCAGAAGATGAAGTCCTAGCAGGAGGAGGCTCAGCTTTGCCTGATGATTTGCGGCCTTCCTCCTTCCTCTCTTTTCCCCTAGGGCTAACATTGAGGCACAGGGAGATGAGCCAGCCACAGGCTTGGTACACATGGGAGAACGCTTGAAGAGATAGAGATAAGGGTAGGAACCCGAGTTCAGCTCTGGACTGTTAGACAAGAACAGTTATCTTCTGTCAGTTGACTGGGAGGGAATCGGGGAAGTGTCTGGAAAAGAAATTCACTGTTGCTACCAAAACAGAAGATCTGAGGAGTGAGTCTCCACGTTTATAGAGAAAATGCCCGTGCCTTCGAGCTTCTCCTGGATGTTATGTAATGTGTCAGCTCTCACCAGGGCCTCTGGAGTCATGAGGTGTGCCAGCACGTGGTCCCCGCCTGGGGCGCTTAGCTGGTGCTCAGAAAACCGCAGCAGCATTGGGGGTGCTGCTTCAGCCAGCCACACGTGTCTGTATTTTTAGAAGATGCTTTTAAGATCTCAGTTGCTGGATCTTTTTTACTCTCCTGCAAAACTACCAAATTCATGCCTTTACCTCCTATTCAGTTTGCTCCTGACATATTTTTTTTAAACGTTTAGTGTTGGGATGTCTCAGTCTTGGTGCATTCGTCTTAGACAAGTGGTATATAGAGCTCAGGGCAGTAGCATTTGCTAAGATCCACAGGCAGTGCTGACGGAGTCTCCCTGTGGTGTCAGTGTGGATTCAGAAGCGGGGTGAGGCCGAGACGCAGGCAGGGGCCTCACCCTGGAGCATTTAGCTGGGTAGATGCACACAGCCCCTGCCTGCAAGGAGAGTTCCTTTGCCTTCAGAGCCTCTGTGGAGTATGGGAATCATTATAGTACCATGAGTAGTAAGCTCTAGTCACAGTTGTTCCCAGCCATGCTCTGTTTGGCTCACCCACATAGGCAAGCTGAAGATTAATTAATTGAGGGTGGTCAGGCTTCAAAATCTGTCAGGTAGAATTTGGCGAAACCTTTAGGCCTCAGAAGAGTTTGGAGGAGCTGGACAGCCATCTCCAGCTGTCTGTGAAGAAAATGTTCCTGAAACCAAGGGTCAACTGAGTAACCGCTGATGACCGGCATTCTCAGAGGCTTCCTCCAACTCAGAGAACACCAACATCTCAGGGCAACTTTTAGAGAGGTAGCAGCTCTCTCTCTCTCTCTCTCTCTCTCTCTCTCGCTCGCTCTCGCTCTCGCTCTCGCTCTCGCTCTCGCTCTTGCTCTGTGTGTGTGTGTGTGTGTGTGTGTGAAGAGTTATACCATTTTTGAAACCAAAACTGCTAGAACCAAATGTACTTCCTGACTCTTTTGCATATATAGCAACAGGGACAAATATTATTCCAGTTGGAGGCTCTGTTCCTTTGCCAAATTAAGAGGGAGCTTGCTTTTGTTGTCAGGGTAGGGCACACAGCAGCCACTGCTTGTAATGGGTTCTTGTGAAATCGAATCATCTCCACAGCTCAGAGCGACTGAATGTAGAGGGGATGGATGGAGAGGCCTTTTCCCAGGGATGCTTATATTCCGGCTGGTGTTCAAAAGAGACGAGGGTAAAAAAACTCTATATTTAAAGAGTGCTCGCTACCCTGCGTACAGCCTCCCACCAGGGTTGTCTGGACAACCAGGGTGTTCCCCTGTGCAGCAGGTGCATGCAATCTCCTGCACTGATGTTCTGTGTACTCTCAGGTGAGCTGCTGGCAGCATGGGGCAATTCTGGAACCATTTCTATCCCCCAGCACCTTCGCTGCCACTTCCGCCTACCTACCAACTGTTCCCGAGTGCACGGAGGATCTGCCTAGGTGGAGATTCTCATGCCATTAGGAACAGTGCCAGAGACTACGTTCCACCCCTCCCCGTACCTCGCCGTCTGTGCTGTCTCTCTCAGTCTGCCCAGTTCTTGAGTGGCCCGACTGAAGCGGGAGATCCTTAGACTACCGTCTACTCAAATCCTCAGAACTTCCGCCAAGTGAATATCTGTACAGAGTATGTAGAACACATGAAGGATGGTGAATTTCACCCCCAAAGAGTTAGGGAAAAGCATTTCCAAAGCAGGGGAGTCCTCATGCCTCACCTGTGGATGTAGTCCCCACAATTCACACAGTCCATGTGTTTTCTGCTATATTAGTCAACTTTCTGTTTCTGTAAATTCTGAGACAATAGCTTAGAAAATGTTGTTTGGCCTTACAGCTCTGAGGGTCTCAAGGGAGAACTGGGCAAGGCCCTTGCTCTGGGCCCCTGAAAAGAATGACATAGGAGGATGTGGCCGAACAAACTTCCTAAATCTCAGGCCAGCAAGCAGAACCCACAATACCCTTTAATGGTATGTTCCCAGTGACCTAAAGCCCCTCTCCAGCCCTACCTCCCGATGGTGCCACCATCTCCCAGTAACATCACACTGGGAACCAAGCCTTCTGCACACCGGCCTTTGGGAGCACCATTCATAACTGTATAGTCGGCCTTCCACATGTGTGGGCTCCCCCAAGAAAACCATGGATAGGCAATTTTCATCAAGTTTCATCTATGATGGGGTGGAACATAAAGGCAGAACATTTGCCCGACATGCTTGCAGCCCTTGGTTTAATCTCCAGTAGCAGAGAATAAAACTTCGTCTGTACTGCATTAGTCTTCCGTCCCCAGGATGAACGCTTCAGAGGAACCATTGAAAAGAGCAATCATTCATTTTGCCTCATTGTCATCAGTCATTGATTACTTGACATCATCTCTCTGAGGCCTGAGGTGAAGCAGAGCCCCCCCACCACACACACACGAGACAGAAATGAGACAGAAGAAAACTGACGGTTCATTTCATGGCATCCAGGAAGGAAAGTGAACGAAGAATCCAAAACAAGATCTGCCCAGCAAAGCCATTTCCACAGGAGCCTCGTTCCTCCTGATCCATCCAGTATGAGCTCATGAACGGCTGAACGCATTGATGAAGTGAATGCCCTCACGGCCCACCACCAATAGGAGACAAGCATTCAGGATATCAGTCATTGGAAACATTGTGACTCCAAGCCGTAACGTGGGCTATATTAGTTACTTTCTCTGTTGCTGTGATAAAATATGGCCAAGGCAACTTATACCAGAAAGAGATTTTGAGGCTTATGATTCCAGAGGGAAAAGGAGTTCATCGCGGCAGGAAGGATTGGTAGCAAGCGGCAGGCAAGGAGGAAGGAGTGGGAGGCTGAGAGCTCACATCTCCAAGCACAAGCAGGAAGCAGAGAGAGCAGAGTGGAAGTGAGGCAAGGTTATACTTGCTCGAAGCCCGCGCCCAGTAATGTACTTCCTCTAGAAAGGCCACACCTCCTAAACCTCAAAGGGCACCACCAACTGGGAACCGACTCTTCAAACATCTGGGCCTATGGGGACATTCTCATTCCAGTCGCCACATTGGCCAGGCCTGTTTCTCCATCCTTACTTAAATAATGCCAACATAACCACAGTTTGCTTTGTCTTTGTTGTTTATTAACCTAGAGCTGTTTTAAACTGAACACAAAGAAGGCTACGTATAGGTTATGTTAAATATGACACCATTTCATACAGCAGACCAGTGTCCATGGGCTTTGGTATATGTGGTGTGGGGCTGAAACAAACCCCCCACATACCAAAGGACAAGTACTCACTTGGTAGGCTGTGATCTTTGATAGCAAGGAAGTCTGGCTATTTCTTATGTGGTTTGCAATCATCTTTCCATGTGTTTGACGAGAAGCTGAATTGTCCAGCATCTCTAGAAAGGACAAAAGCCTCTTACAGACCTGCCCAGGAAAGTCTAAGCATGTAATCCAATAGTAATAAAAGATGTGATTGCTAAAGGGTAGATGACCCCATATTTGCGGTACCAATTTCTTCCTAGCTGGAGACGATGACAGTGTTCTTTATGTGAACAAAAAAGCATTGTCTTTGCTGACTGCTTAGGTCAGCTTGTTCCTCATGTTTAAAATGGTGGTTTTAAACTGACAAGGACTCTGACATTCTCTCTGAGGGCATTTATCATTTGTTTTTCCTCATGACTTTTTTTTTACCATTATAAAATATAATCCCAATGACAAAATAGCTGAAAACTTAAACTTTTAGCTGAAAAGCTGCTGGAGGACTCTCTCTGTCATCCCCCCACTCCCCTCCCACACATCTTCACCCCACAGCACTTTTTAACTGAGTTTATTCTGACCCTGGAGAAAGAGCAGCAACAACAGAAAGCCACTCAAGTGATTTGTCTTTTTTTCTCTTTCTGTTATCAATCCCAAGCCATCAGAATTAGAGTAATCCCCAGCAGGACTCCGGGAGCCTCCGTCCTACCCTGGGGCAAGTGGCATGAGATTTGAGATTTTCAGACTCCTCAGCCCTCACATTAGTACTTCCACATAGTTGTACATCTCAGAGTCAATTCATTATTTATTTTTTGTGACGCAGTGGACAGTTTGGTAGAAAGTTGGGTTTAGTCTCTTGAGGTTGTTTTTTGCTTCTGAGACAGGGTTTCTCTGTAGCTTGGAAGCCTGTCCTGGAACTAGCTCTTGTAGACCAGGCTAGCCTCAAACTCACAGAGATCTGCCTGCCTCTGCCTCCCGAGTGCTGGGATTAGAGGCGTGCGCCACCACCACCTGGCCTCATCTTGAGTTTCTAACTAGTCTCTTGCCACCCTTCCCACGAACCATTCACTCGCTCATCTTCTCCTGTCCTTGGTCACTGATACAGATTTTGTCACAGGATTTTGTCACAAATGGAGAAGCAGGTTAAGTTCCAATGTCAACCACATGGAAATGGAGATAATAAAGCAACTGGCCTAGGGGCTTATGCTCTGTTGTGCGTCCCTTAGCTCTCAAAGGGGTGGCTTTTCTCATTTGTAAAGAGCTCACACAAGTTCTCACAGGACAAATATCCACCAGGTCTTATTTGCTGAGCAGTTATTCCGTGTTCTCTCCTGATCCACACGCTAATTAGTACTCAACAGATAAGGGAGCGAAGCAGAGTAATACATGAATATTTCTCACCGATTAATACTATGGCATGGACTGGTTAAAACATACTGAAATTCCTCTATTTGCTCTGATCAGACCGAGCTGTCTGGGTCAGCAATCTGGTACCTGGAAGAATCCCAACTTAGTGTGACAGGGTCAGTTCTGTTGTGCTGGGAGCTGGAGTTACAGCCAACAGCTCTGGCCCTGTGGCAAACATGAGGGCTAATCCTAGAACCGACATTTGAATTTGTAGCTGAAGCTCAAAGGCGGATAGTATTAACAGTCCATGGCATCTGGTAACTCTGTGGTCTGCCCGCTCACTCCCACTAACTAACCGAGCTTTCCAAATAATTATCTTAAATTTATGTGACCTCCAGACACCCATGACCTTAAACAAAGAGCCCCAGTCACCCTGCCCTCATTACAGCCTTGGCTATGATTTAAAATCAGAAGGATCTATAGTTATTTAACAACAATTTGTTGGAATAACTAAGAGTTTTCAAATGTTGTGGCTTATGAAACAAAATTAGCAAAAATAAAACAAAAAAAAAGCATCACTACCATTTGGAACCACAAGCTCCAATTTCGTGTTGTTCAGCACCCTGCCTGCAGCTCAGTGCCTGGCACATAGTGGGCACTGATAAAAATGTACCTGGAGGCATGCCCGTAGACCAGCCACACTGTGCTGATTCAGTTCAGTTGTTAACGTGCTGCCAGAAGACGGGGCAGATGCCCAAAATCTAGGACGAACTCCAGAATATATTGTCAGTGGTGAGGACAGAGTCCTCAGCTAATTTGAGGTTTTCTTCTCCGGCTCCAAAGCGGAGCTTTGTGAATTAAAGCCTCCTAGGACAAACACTAAGTCACTGCAGTCCCACATCGTGGGAATGAGTCCACTGTTTCCCATTATGTCTTCAGCATTGTGCTTGTTTCTTGGTCGTTCCTTTGACTTTGTGTTGATAAGCCCATAGGAGAAGTTTTGTTTTGTTTTGCATTTAATCTTCTTTCAGGAGCTGAGCTCCCTGGGCAGGCCAGAGCAGTGCCCGCAAAGCAACCACTGGGAGAAATTGGACTGACCTTGAGTAGGTCATGACCTTGATTCCTTTCTCTCTCCTTTTATACTACGAAGAAAATTCAGAAAAGACCACACAAACTCATACCTCAAGGCAGGGTTCTTCCACCTTCTCCTCTTCCTCCTTGCTTCTTCCTCCCTCCACTTTTCCCTTCTCTTCTTCCTTCTTCCCTTCCATTAAATCTGTCCTCTTCACCTTGCCTCTGTTGGGTGTACGAGGCTCTTCTCTGTGTCCTAACTGTTGTTTTTAGTCCCGTGACATTGATGCTTCTTATGCACACCTGTCTCTCCTTTACCAGGCAATGGCAACCACCTTGCTCAAAGTAGATAAGATAAAGAAACATATTTTGAACTTACAAAATGATGAATTTCATGCATAGGGAAGTACAATTTCAACATGAAGCTGGGCATCAGTGTTTGTGAATCCAGATCACAATTCCAGTGACCTGAAATTGTGTATTCTTAACTTAAAAGAATAATGAAAAATGAACAGGTTAGAGATGCGTACATGTATGTGTGGGTAGCCAAGTGCTCCTAAAGATTAAACCCATTATCTTATGAATCTTAGGCATCCTCCAGACCTATTCAATTTTTAACTACTACTCTTGAAAACACTCAAAAGGTTAACATATTTCAACAGCTGCCAGCAAAGAGAAACATTGCTAACGTCGTTTTATTCATAATAGGCTAAAGAGTAAAATTTTAATATAGAAAATGTATTCTTGCAAGCTAATAAGAGGGTCTCTCAATCTCAGGAAAGCAGGGGCCATTGATAAGTCATTGCAAAAGAAGGAGCACAAATGATGGTTGGTATGTGTGCAAAACAAAATCTGTAACGTCACCGGCAATAAAACCACTTCAGGTTTTCAGCAGTGATAGCATAACTTTGTTCAGAAATTTTTCAAAAGGAGATTGTAAGGTGATGCACAACCACAAGAAGAGGTCAGGAAAAGGAACATGGCCAATAAAAGCATGATTCGTGTGAGATAGCTGAGGACCAGAGCTTCTAAGAACTTATGGGAACTGGGGAGATGGCTCAGCAGTTCAGAGTCGAGTTCCCAGCACCCACATGACAGATCACAAGCACTGGTAACTCCAGATCCAAGAGATCCAATTACCTCTTCTGGCCTCTACAGGTACTGCAGGCATGTGGTGCACATACATGAAATCAGGTACATACACAAACACATAAAAATAATCTTTTAAGAAGACATTTAAGAGAGGTTACTTATCTTCCAATCCATCAAATCCACTCACTCAGCAAATATTTTTTGAGTCCTTACAATGTGTTCTTCTAGTTACTAAAAGTTGAATTTCAAGTTTCAAGGACTAAATATTTATGAAATAAATGATTGGGTGACTAAATGCTCATTTACTAGGGTGCTACTAAGTTATTACAGTAACAAAATGCTAAGAGCAGTTTAATTTAAGGTTTAAATGCTTAAGTGAGCTAGAATATTCCATATAGTAAGATGCTTGACAGCTACCAAATGCCAAGCTCAAAATGCCCACGAATTAGCTTGCTTTCTATGACTATGATAAAGGCCATGACCAAATGCAACTAGGAGAAGAAAAGGTTTATTCAGCCCATTCATCCATACTGGCATCCATCATTGAGGGAGGCCAAGGCAGGAGCTCAAGGAGGACAGGAACCTGGAGGTAGGAACTGAAGCTAAAACCATACAGGAGTGCTGATTACTGGTTTGCTCCTGGTGGCTTGCTCATCTTGCTTTTTTTTTTTAATATTACTTAAGACCAGAAGTGGCACTGCCCCCAGTGGGCTGAACCTTCCCACATCAATCATCCATCAAGAAGATGTGCCTGCCACATGTCAGATGTCAGGACAATCTGACGGAAGCATTTTCTCAATTGAAGTTTCCTCTTCCCAGATGATTCTAGATTGGGTCAAGTTGACAAAAAATTAACCAGCACCTCCAAGAATTACTGAAGTGAGAAAAGGGTTGGCTATAGGCCAATATGTAGATTAACTCCATTGTTAATTAAAAAATATAAACGAGTAGAAAAATATTCTAGCACTTTCAAAACTAAGGCATCATTTGATCATGAGTTATCAGGTATTCTTAATATACTTTATATTTTTCAATCTAATTGATTATCATTCCAAAAACACAGGTTTTAATTATCAAGGATGCATTCTTTAGAGCAAGATATTGTATGTTTGCATGTCATAATTAATCCAGACAGTTCACTGAGAGAAAAATAGGAAATTCTTCACTATTTACAATATGTAGCACTGAATTTAATGAACATGAAAACTGAAAACTTAAAAATGGAAGAGATTGGTTTTTATTTCCACAGTAGGACAAATTATAGTCACAAAGCAAGCTTTACAGCAGGTTTCCTTGGTGATGTGCTGAAGGTCGTCGTTTCCTTGTAAGCAGGATGATGACACCTGGTTTCCAGGGTTACCCTCATAGAGTTCTCACACATCCTAGATGCACAGTTACCCCAGTAAGGACCCCAGGACCAACACTGGGCCTGGCAAGTGGGTGGAATCTTCCATCACACTTCTTGCTCTGTAAAAGTGACCCTTCCTTTTTTATGTTTCTCTTGGAAGAAAGAACTCATGGTAAATTTACAAAACCACTGATAACTGAAAAGGTCCATGGAGAGAGTCCCAATAAAAGCACCTCTTTATCAGACTATTCAAAGTTATTCATAGTACTATTGTAAGGTAAGTTTGGAGGCTTGGAGTGTCCCCAAAACCTCATGTGTCTTCTCATTCTTTCCCCAGAATGTCGTGTGGTGAAATCCACTTCTTACACCAAAATAGCATCATCGTCCCGCAGAGGCACAACCAAGAGTCCAGGACCTTCCAGGCGAAGCAAGTCCCCAGCCTCCACAAGCTCAGGTAAAGGCACTGAGAGCCTCCCAAGCCGCCACTGGGCCTCTGACGCAGCTGGGGGGATGTGGAGCAAGAGTGTGAGGTTCTCAAGCAGGCGTCAATTCTGCTTTATAATTTTAGAACATGTTCGAGCGGATGAACAGATTTGCCCAAGTCTAGCATGTTGGCTGTAAGAAAAAAAAATCTCAAACTTAGAAAAACACAGTTATAGAGACTCAGGAGATACAAATTTGCTCCAAATAGAAGCGGTTCACCAGCTGCTACAGATTCTACCTGGCTCCTCTCTCGGGGTCTAGAAATTTCCACTGGGGCGTTGGTTCCACTTGGAGCTGGCTTATGGAGGATTTCCAGTTTGTCTTTGCTGAACCTACTTCTCGTGCTTGTGACATTGGCCTGGGTTTCCTTCCATGGCTCTGGGGCTAAAAGCAATGAGATTGGGACTGGGGAATGCCTGCCACTGCAGTGACCCCGGCTGGGTCAGTCTCAAATGGACTCCGATGTTGGTATTAGAAGTGACTGTGTGCTGGGATAAAGAACATCTTGGCCCCATCATTTGATCTCTTTAATTAATTAGTGTGCATGAATTTAGGTTGCTTTATGTATGCTCTTTGCTGTTATAACTTATTTTATTGTTTATAGTTTTGTACACATATATGAATTTTATTCATTTTTACTTCCCACATCCTCTGGTCTTAAGATAGCCACCAGTCAGTTAGAAGGTGTTGACTTTTGGTCCCAAGTATAAAGTCTGTTTCATTGTGATTGAATGGATATAAGCTGTGACATTGAAATTATCAATGAAGTTCAACAACATGGTTGTCACCGGGTTTCATGACAGAGCTCTTCAAAATAGCTCACAAGACCTTTGCACCTATGGGAGGCCTTTTCAGGCTCCAGGCTGGTCCAAAGAGAGCTAGTTGCAAAAAAAGACCAGACTTGGCTGCCTAAAAGGTGACGTTAATGGGCTGGTTCTCTGAAGCTTGCAGTCCTGTAAGACTTTTCTCTTCTGCTGTTCTGCATTTAGTTCTCAGAGGCCATCTCTCCATACTTTAACGCTGAAAGTAGTCACTGTCCTTTTCCCACAGTGTTGCCTTCATCATAACCAGTCAGGACTAGGGACTGGCAAGAACATGACTAGCACTTGTGACAAGCTGAGTGTAGGCCTAGGCAGAGAGCTCCTTGCTCGCCCATAGTTCATGGAGGTAGGATAGACCCTAAAATAAGACTTTTCTAAAGCACAAGATTGATGAGCGTTGCTTGGAAAGAGGTAAAGTTTCGCAGGATGATTTCCATTCCCTCGGGCGTTAAGGATATGAACCTGTGCTTTAGAAGTCTTTTGGGATGTTTCAATCAAAGAGTCCATGGTCACATCTCAAGCCAACAATGGAGGCCATGGTTCTCAGACTCATTACCACCACTGAGAATATGTCTGCCATATAGAGCCTTGAGCATCATTTCAGAGCCACTGACTCAGAAGCTCTGGAATGGGGCCAAGTAACTGGTGTTTTCAGAACTCTCCAGGTAATTCTGATGTCTACATAAGTTTAAGTACCACTGGATGCTGGTAGGCGAAAGGAATTAGACAGAGAACTCATTCAACTCTGGGTAACTGAGGAGGAAAGGCATGGCTTGCTGATCTTTCTCTCTTGACGTCACAGGGATTGATTCCTGTCTTCATCTTTCTTGTCGACAAGCTGCCATTACCATTCTTAGTCCACACCACCATAGCAGACCTCCGGATGACTCAAAGTGAAGACAGTCCTTTTTGCCATTGGATAGCCTAGAGACATGGAGATGGCAACATGGTTCCGCACCTGCTGCATTTCAAACTCCCCTGGGAAAGTTTAGCTTGTCCACTGTTTGGCGCCAAACCTAAGGGCCTAACCTCAAATCCCTATGACCCACATAAAAAAATCCAGGCATGCCCACATATGTCTGTGACCCAGCACTGGGGGACAAACATGAGCATATCCCCCAAGCCATGTGGCCGGCCTGCCAGCCTTGTTGAAACAACCTAGCTTCAGATCCAGTGAGAGGAGGGTACCTAACATCCTTCTGGCCTCAGCATGTAGGCATGCGTGCTGGCACACATATGTGCTCAAACACATGTGCATCTCACACACACACACACACACACACAGACAGAGACTATAATATGAACTGATTTGATTTAAATAAGTATCAATAGAGTTGAGTTTACCTTCATATTGTTTCATAATGTGGAAATTGTGAGAAAAGCAGAGTCACCTAACTTGAAACTGCACTGTGATATAGACGTCACCTTGGATCTTTTCTAAAAACATTGGTGTTGGGGTAGGGGATTTGTTTTTGAGATTTTGTTCCATGGAAGAAACATAGACAACTTCTTTTTGTCTGGTTACATACTCTACTTTGAACCTCTATCTTCATAGATTATCATGGCAAACATGACTGAGGGTGTCTTACAACCATCGGGTCAAGCATGAGTACCACCTCCACTTCAGAAGCATGCAGTCTAAAGGATAGCTGTTCCCTGTGTCTGCAGAATCTCCATTGTTCCATTCAACCAACCATGGGTCAAAAATACTCAGGAAAGAAATTGCATCTGTACAGAATAGGCAGCTTATTTTGGAGTTGTCATTACCTAAGTAATGTGATATAACCACTGTTTATATCCTGCTTATGCCTTGATGGATATTGTAGGTAATGTAGAGATGATCCACATACATAGCTATGCATAGTTCACACACAGATACCAGGCCAGTTTATATGACTTGAGTACCTATAGATGGGGGTACTCATAGGTAGAACCAACCAAGCCTCCCCAGGAATCTTGAGGGACAACTGACTTGCCTCTGTTGTATAGAAACACTCCTGAGAACACGTGTTCAGTAATGAGCAGACACTTTCTGTGAAGGTCAGTCTGCGTGCTAGAGAGGGAGTGCAGTCGAAAGAAAAGAGCCCTCGCCGTGAATGGCTCCTGTGACTGAAGCCCTATTCTGTATGCCGCAGGCATAAAACTTACTTATAAGTGACTCCAGAAATCCTGGTCTTTTCTTTATGCTATTTAAATTTTACATTTTTTATGGATCTATAAGATATTTTATGCAACATATGCAGAGAAGACCAGATTCAAAGCTGTGAGAAGTGTTGAGAATTTTAATCAGCTCACTAGACTAATTTGGCAAGTTCTTTTGATTCCTATCAGATGCCTTCAAAGGCAAACTGCTAGCTGTTAATCTTAGCTCTACCCTTTCTTTCAGTGCGGAGACTCAGCTGTCTGCATTGTATGAAGGAGCACCTCTGCTTTGAAGCTCAACAGGATTACTGGGGATAAAATTCACCAAGAACCTAATGGTTCATCCCTTATATTCCAAGTTTTCATGTACTTAAAGTCTGTTCCCACACTACTCTCTTCTCACCCATTCAGCACTCACCCCCAGTGAGGTCCCTAAAGATAGTCTTCATTGCTCTGGGCCATTACCATGACTTAAAGTTTACTTGGGGATAGCATACCAGCTGCCTTGTGTAGTCCCTCACTGTTAATGCCAGGTTAATTAGACACTTCCTGAGTGTCTGCTACGTTCCAGCATGCTTTAGGCCCCAAGGAGACAACAACAATTAAATTACAGTACTTATTGAAAAACCCATTTGTATTCTAGTGTTGCGGGGGGGGGGTACTGTTATAGCATACTAAGTGTCATGTGATGGCCCAGAGGATAGAGAGGGCAAGCATCGTTAACTCAGTCAGAGTACGTTTCCACTAGTCTAGGATTTATAAATTGGCGCTGGAAGAATCTTGCTAGGATCCGAAGGACCAGGAGGAGATTTTCTCCAGATTAAACGATGGCACAAAGCCTAAGGAACAGTTGTCAGCCCAATAAGGAGCTGACCATGGGAGCATATGTCTGACATCCCAGCACTGAAGAGGCTGGAGGAGTATGAGTTTGTAGCTATACTGGTCTACCCCATCAGACTCTCTGGAAAACGAAACCACACAATGGAATTCTGGGAAGATCTGCAAAACATGGCATCGCCGAGTTGAATGTTAGACTGCACAGGGCCATGGGATGTGTTGCCTGTTGTAAGTCTTAAGAGATGAAAGAGGACTTTAGAAGGGTTGTCAAAGACCACAGCTGAGTTCAACAACAAAACACCATCTTTGGACAACCCTGTGCAAGGGTAGGAAGGCTTTGGAGGCCTCTGTGGCCACCCTGGGAAGAAATTAGCAGAAGAGACCTGAAACCTTGTTAGAAATGGAAGAAAACTTCAAAGGGGTTGTGAACCAGTGAATGTAGCCAGATGTGAGGATGAGAGTAACTCAGATTCCTTTTGTCCAGGGGGGAAGGGGTAGAGTTCCACTTTAAACAGGAAAAACATGTGATGCTCTAGAGATGTCAGGAAGCAGGAGTGAGGGTTTGAGTAAGGAGATTTGTGCTGACAGCGTAACAATTATTTAAGCAATAGAAATGTGAGACTCTTCTGCCGGGGCCATCCAGAGATTTGCAAAGATGAAAATGGAACCCTGGGGAACATCTGCCATTCTGAGAGTAGATCAGAGGAATCTAGAAAACTGTGAGAGGGAAGTAATAGCTCAAAGTGCAGGAAGTGGAGGTGGAGAAGAACACAGAGGTGCACCATTCTGGAAGCCACATAGCAAAGAGTTCATAGGGACTCCACAGTGAGGACGCAACTGTTCAAGCAGGCACGAGCACATGGCCTTGGGCGCTTGCCTGGGAGTGTTCTCTGTGATTTCATGATTAGCTTGCCCCAGTCTGGCTCCCAGGCTGAGGTGGAAGGATATGCTGCCTCAATTCGTGGACTGAGGTGCAAAAGGGCTTCTTGTCCTCAGCCATGCTGACACCTGATTCTTGTGGTACCTAAGCCGCTCTCTAAACCGCAGCCTTGGATCAACTGTTAGAAACTCAAACTTGCATCTTCTAAGATATGGGATCTGTGGTGCCTTCTGGGGAGTGCTGACTGCATGAGTGAACTGAGAAACACTGGGAACTGTGGAGGTGTCCTGGTGCGGTCGCTTAAATATGTGCTTTAGGATGAACTGGCAGGCTGTGTCTCTTCTCCTCTCACCGCTGGCTGCTCCTGGTGATCCCGCCTTCCCAAAAGATGGTCTCTCTGCAGTCCTCAAAGCTCTATCTCACCTATGAAGTTAGAATTGGGAAATTCTAATTCTCGGTCTAACCTAATTTCTAATTCCAATTCTAAATTTTAACTTCAACCTAAATCCCAATTCTAACTAATTTCTAATTCTAAATTCCAATTTTAACCTAAATCCTAATTCTAACCTAACTTCTAATTCTAAATTCCAATTCCAACCTAAATTCTAATTCTAAACCTAGTGCAGTACCATCTTTGCTTTTCCTGAGTCTATGTGCTTTCTCATTCTTCTTCCCTACTTCCCTGATGACGTGGCAAGCCTTGGACGCAGGGCTCAGAAAGAGGTTCTGGGCAGTTATTGGCTCCTCTGTGCCATGAAGTCTAAGGCAGCTAGAGCCTCCCTTGGACAGCCACCCTGGGGACCTCCAGATAGACATCCGTTTGCCTCTGCTTCCTTCGCTGATGCTGGCCTTCTCAGTTCCAGAGCTAAGGGATTTTCACTTCGGAAGATGGCAGGGAAATGGCAAGTGGATTTCATTCCACCTGTGCCCATGTAGAAATTAAAACATAAAGAGAAGGAAATGACAAACCGGAACTTTTCATCCTAGTGAGCAGCTTGAAACGTATATATGCAGTCTGAAGGGAAAACAGAACAGTAACTGTTGAAGCTATCATTTGGACATTTTTTAACTTAGATAAATTCTATTATAAAGCTGCATGGTAGTTCATGTATAATCTTAGCCCTCAGCAGGCTGAAAACATGAAGCTCACATTCCAGTCCAGCCTGAGCTACTTAGCAAGGCCCTGCTAAAGTAACAGTAATAATTAACTTTTTCCACTGTAAATCATGAAATTTTAAGTAATGTATTCTCATTACTAAACATATTTCTAGTTTCTTATAATATATATTTTTGTACTCTGGTGAGATGCTGATAAAAGTTTCTAATTGACTTCTTGTTTAAAGGTAAGACAAAATTATAAATACAAATACTTCATTTAAAAAATGTTTTTTTTTTTGAGAAAAGTCCTGAGGGTTAAATGGAGCTACAGGCACTTTGCCTTTCACACCATAAACATCTTCAAATGTGCATACAGCCTTAAGAGACCATGAAAGCTTAGTTATTCTAGCAAACAAGGGGTTCTAGCTGAGGCGGTAGTAAGTATGGAGAGGGTTTGATGTGCCGTTTCTTTGAACGCCTCTTACATTGTAGAGCACCCACAGTGGTTTATATATTCTCCGTCTCTCCTCCCTCTCTCTCTGCCTTTTATAGCAGCATTTAGGTCTGTGTTTCCAGAAAGAGAAAAGACAGATCAAAGGTTGTGTGTACTCTGATTCTGGTGCAGAGAACTGACTGGGGCAGAATGGGAGTCATCTAACCACTGATGTTACTTGAAAAGAACTTGGTGTTTTAAAGTCGCGTGAGTCTGTTCAGCGGTCCATGTCCTGCTTCTCCTGGAGACACACAGACACCCTTAGTTGTCTCCTGGATGTACTCCTTAGCCATTTTCATCACTTGGAAGAGTCCCGGTCTCTGTAGAAGTGCTGGGTTTTCTCCTCCTCAATTCTCATTTAAATTCCTAGGGGTGCAATCTCCCGTGTGTCATGGTTCTAGTTGGATGCCCTCGTGCCCTTTTGCCTCTGCTGGGTCTTCTAATATGCCCAGGGCTCCCTTGATTTTACTGTGTATCCCAGGCTGATTCAAATACCATCCTCCTGCATCCGTTTCACGACTGCTAAGTGTGTAGGCTTCTACTATCACACCTGACTTTCCAAAATTTTTATTTGCTGGCTTATTTTAATCTTTGCCAGTTTTATATGCGTGTATGATGAACGTTAGTCATTGTCATACCATTGCTCTCTGTCATCCTCTCCCTCTCTACTAAAACCCTTCTTCACCCCAGCCAATCCCCATCCTGCTTTCATATCTTTGTATGTATGTGTGACCCATTATGTTAATTAACACTGCTCGCAGGAGTGGGAGTGGGAGTCTGTTTATTGGAGCATGGAAAACTCATCCATGTGACTGAAGAAAGCGACACCCTTTCCCCCTAGTAACCAGTAGTCTCTCAGTGTTGTAAGGAGAGCCGCTTGTTTGTTCCCGACTGCTCAGCCCCAAAATAATCACACAGAAACTATATTATTTAAAACACTGCTTGACCAATAACTCTAGCGTATTTCTGGCTAACTCATATCCTATACTAACCCATCTCCATTAATCTGTACATCACCACGTGGCTGTGGCTTACTGGGTAAAGTTCCATCTAGCATCTGTCTCCGGCAGGGGCTATATGTTTTCTCTAAACTCCACCTTCCTTCTCCCAGCATTCAGTTTAGTTTTCCTCACCTAGCTCTGTTCTACCCTATCAGGCCAAGCCAGTTTCTTTATTAACCAATGGTAGTCACAGCATACAGAGAAGAATCCTACATCACCTCAGGAGGGCTGGGACCTCACAAGACCTTCCATCTCCCATGATGAAATGGTGATGGGCATAATCTTGTGTCGATAACAGCAGATATAATGAGTTCACAGGTACCACATTCATGTCATGTCCAAAAGGGCTCCCTTTTGGCACTCCTCCCTGTCCTTCATCTCTTCCATTCTTTCTGTCTCCTCCTGTAGGATGTTCCTGAGGCTTGGTATTTTAACCAATTATGAGTCTCTGTATTAACTGTTTCCAACCATCATAAGAAGTTGCTCTGAGGAAGGTTGAAAGCATTGCCAATCTATGGCTACTTAAATCATATGTCTGTTTAGCAAAATGATAGATAGTATTGGATTCCCTCGATAGGATACAGTTTCCCTGGCCATCAGCTTTTGACCAGGTTCATGGTACCAAGAAGGAATTCCTTCCTGTGGTACAGCCTCTAATCCCATTGAAAAGTAGTTGGTTACCTACTGCAATATCCATGCCACTATTACACAATAAACACACCTTGCCAGGCATGATCCTACCATAACTCCAAGGAGTCAAGGCTGAGTGATGACTTTTCTCCCCCAGAAGCCTGCAAAGCACCTTCTGGCACCATGAAAGGCTGTGTCCTAGTTACTTTTCTATTGTTGTGATGAGACACTACAGCCAGAGTAACTTATAAAAGAAAACATTTAATCAGGGGCTTGCTTACCGTTTCAGAGGGTTAATACATGATCACTATGACAGAAAGAATGGTGGTAAGCATGGCATTGGAGCAGGAGTTGAAAGCAAACATATTATTAGCAAGATGGAGGCAGAGGAGGGAAGATTGGACCTGGGGTAGTCTTCTGAAACCTCAAAGAGTACCTCCAGTGACACACCTCCTCCAACAAA